>OX596077.1:10327134-10463339 GCA_951394005.1 Protophormia terraenovae | reverse complement strand
CCATTAAATGGGTACTACCTATCTAAAACCTCCACAGAACAAGTTCTGGAGGTGACAATTTCAAACAAAAATCATTGATCGTAACGCCAAAGTAGAATGAATACAGGCTATTTTCATGCGTTCTGGAACTAGTTGTAGAACTAATATATTTTTTCCTGGTATTCATCAAATTTATAATTTTCTTCTGTTGCTATTTTTTTTTTTTTTTTTTTAATCACTTTTTTTTTTAAATATTGCTTTTTTTATTTGAAAACTACTACATTTTCAAAAACATTTTCGGAAATTTGAAATTTCTAAAATTGTTTTAAATAAGAGAAAATTTAATTTCAAAGTTGTTAGAATTTTCCATCTAATAAATTTTCTTTAAAAATAAGAAATTATTTACTTAAAAATAAATAAAAAACTGAAAATCTCATATCGAAGTTAAATTCGAATTTTTTTTAAATTCTGAATTTTACCAAAAAAATCTTACATTCAAGCTTATGCTATGTTTATAAAGGTTTTTTAAAAAACGAGTCGTTTTCTTAAAAAAACACAAACAAATCGATTTGTTTTTTCATACATTTCAAAGGCAAAACAAATCTCGATTGGAGTTGTTTAATTATTTAACACACAAAAAACAAACTAAATTTCCATATAGGGAAGAAATTTTTAGTACAATTATAAGTTTAAAAACAAAAAATTAAAAATTATGAATGAAATTTATATTTGTTCATAAATTTAATTATTTCAAAAATTTCATTTTTTTAATTAGAAAGTATTTGTGTGTGAAATTTTTATTTAAATTAAAAATTTGTTAAAATATTTTAGTACACGAAAAACAGGCCAAAAGGAAAAACACAATAAAATGATATGTGAACAGTGATGTTTAAACTCTTTGTGTTTTTCAAAAAACAATTCAAAAACTAATGTGTGTGAACATAATATTAAATGAAGAAATATTTTATTAAAAATTATATTTTAGCTAAAAAAAAAATAGACACAATTTTTCTTTCGAAGTTATTTTTGAATTTTTCGAAGTTTGCTTAAAAATCAGAATATTTTTAAAATAACAGCAAATATAAGTTTCAAAGTTATGTTAAATTCGAAGTTACAATGAAATAAAAATTTTTGTTCAAATTAAGAAATATATTACAAAAACGAGAAAGATATAGGCGGTAAAGACCGATTTGTGGACTTGTTTCCGTCACCTTTTTGGCACAGTTTGTCCATCTATTAACATCTTCGACATTTTGGAACACCTTTTTTGTGCTCTTCAAGAACCCAATATCTCTCCAATGGTCTTAGCTCCGGACAATTTGGAGAATTGACCTCTCTTAATACTAAAACTATGTGCTTTCTTATGAAAGGAAGAAGCCTTTTTTGCAAACATTCTTTGATGCATATTTCAGTACTTTTAGAATCGACTGTAACAAAAGACTTTCTTGTTTTGCCGCAACTGCATAAAGGTTAGCATACCAGATTTTTTCGAAGGCACTCCTTATATATAACTTATTTACTAACATTTGTATGGGATTTATGCAATTTTAAGTGATTTTCGGAAGAGGGGTACAATGATTGATTCTTATAAAAAACTTCTTTTTCAATATCCAATTTTTAAGGCATTTTTGTTGAAACTCTAAACCGATCACGATCATCAAATTTAGGTAAAAAATCTTAAATATTTGCTCAAATAAAAAAATTTTATGAAAAATAAGATAAAAAATTTAGTTTCGATTATTTACTTAAAAATCATACATTTATACTAAAATAAACAAAAATTTAATTAAAATTTAGTTTTGTTGGAAAATATAAGTTTCGAAGTATTGTTCGATTTTTTTGAAGTTACAAATTTTGCAAAAAATTTTATATTTTTCTTAAATGAAGAAATATTTTATCAAAAATTTATAAATTTATAATTAAATTAACATTGTAATATTGTTATTTTGGCCATTTGTGGCTTAATATTATGAAAATAAATAAATGAAATGAATTTTTTTTTTTTTTTTTAGTTGAAAAATAAATTAAAATTTTATTTCGAAATTATGTTCGATTTTGTCGTTCTAATTACACTGGTCGACAAAAAAATCCTCCTCCATAGACGAATAGTTGGACTTGATGTATTTTGATGTGCTTAACACGAATCTGCTTTCAGTTTTTTTCCATCAGGTCTGGATTTTTTTATGGGCGTGTCTAATATTTCCCCCATAGTAAAGCCATTACTTTAGTATATTTCCTCATAACTCAAGAACAGTGTATACGATTGATTGACATACACCAAAAGATGCAGACTAAAAATATCTTCAAATCATTTCAACTTAATTTTTTTATGTGCTTAATAGTTTGAATTTATTTTTAAATAATTGCCAAAAAAAATTATTTTCATGCAAAGTTTTAGATTTTTTGTTACTAAAATTTATTTTAATAAATGAAAACATCAAATATGTTACAGTTTATCATCTTTATTTTAAAGGTATGTATCTTCAAAATTGATGCACAAATCGTGACTTTATTCACAGTTAAGTAAAAATACCCATGTTACATAAAATTGCGTAGAAATACAGTGGTGGGCAAAAAAAAAAATAACAAAATGTATTTTTTCTTGAAACCAAAATAGGTGGAGTAGGTAGATTTTGACGAGTTAAACAAGAATCTGTATTCACTTTTTTTCTATCACGTACTGATTTGTTTTTAGGTGCATGACCAATATCATCACCTTATTCAGCGGTCACACTATAAAATTCGAGAAAGGTTTGTCAAATTTAGACTATAACTCAAGAAACGTTTACACGATTTTGATAAATGATACATCAAAAGATGCATACGAAAATTGTCTTCAAGGTATGTCAACAATATTTTTTATTCGCTCAAGAATTTCAGAGTTATGGATCAAAATTTTCAAGATTTTTCAAATTTAATTTAATTTTTCGCTACTTATTACCAAATAACTACGGAAATATTAACTGGATGAAAAAATTATGTAAATTCAGCTCAAAGACAATTTAGATAACTTTCTAATGGAGTTTAATTTATCTTAATTGTACAAAAAGTTCTCGAGTTATACAAGTGTGACTGTTACATAAAAAAAAAAATCAATACATGATAGAAAAAAAGTAAAAGCTGATTCTTATTTAGCACATTAAATTCCATCTAATCCACCATTTTTTATTTTTTTTTTTTTTTATAAGACAAAAAAAAAAATTTTCGACTACTGTATTTCTACTTAACTGTAGGTATGCAAAGGTATCCTAACTTAATTGTGAATCCAATCAAGATTTGTGCATTAATTTTTATATAAGTGGCTTTATTTACTCGTAGTTTTGCCAGTTTTGAGATAAAAAGGGTTTTCATCCAAACAGATAAATTTACTCAATTAGTAAATTTATACGTTTTACACACATGTTTCATGAAACCCCCCTTGCAAATTTGTGTGTACCGTTTTATTTTTCTTGTGAAAATTTGCAAATAAAATGTGTTTCCAAACTTTTTTGTATCGTAAATTTTATTTGTTCTTCATTTGAACATGAAAAAAAATAAAAAACAATTTGATTTTTATTATTTTAAATTTGATTTTATAAAAGTAAAAATTTACGAATTTACCATAGAGTAACATATAGAGACGAAATTCTCGATTGACAATTGAAAAAAATTGTTGCTTTGTAACCAAAAATGTGTTTTTATTTTCTTTTGGCAACAACAAAATGTATTTGATTACATGTATTTTGTTGTTGCATGAGTTATGTTTTTGACAACCGACTTAGGTTTTTGACAATTAGTCTCGTCTTTTGTTACTCTTTGGTTTACACATTAAAATTGAGGCGTAAATATTTATGAATTTTGTAAATAATTTTTCAAACAAAATTTGAAAAATTTTTTACGAGATTGTATATTTATCAGTTAATGAGATTTATGAGGCATTTATTTGATCGTATGAAAACCCCTAAAGATGATAAACTTAAATATGTTTGATGTTTTCACTTTTAAAAATAAGTTTTATTAAAAAAAAAATCTTGAATTTAGCATGAAAAAAAATTTTCGGACACTTATTTCGAAATATCTCCAAAACTATTAAGCGGATAACAATTTGTTAGTAGGACTACTAAAAGCCAATTTTATTCCACATATTTTTGTGTATTATTTATATAAATCGTGCATACCGTTCTCGAGTTATGGTGAAATATAATCGTGTAATCGACTTATTTAGGGCCCATAAAAAAAATCTCAACCTGATGGGAGAAAACCAAAAGCAGATTCGAGTTTAGCATGCGGAATTCCATCTAGTCCACCTATTTTTTTTTTTTTTTTTTTTTTTTTTTTTTTTTTGAAGGAGCACGAAATATGATTTTATGGTGGCCTGTGTTATTCGTTTAATAATGTTATACTTATAAATTTTACGTTGTTGCTTAAATAAAGAAATATTTTTGCTGAAAATTAAAAAAAAAACTTAGTTTCGAAGTTATAAAGGATAAATTTTTTCTGAAATGAGCAAACATTATGTCAATATATTTTTTTAAGTAACAGAAAAAATATAAGTTTCACAATTATGTTTCATTTATTCGAAACTTTCTTGTTTAAAAAAAAGTTAAAATATAATTTCATATAATTTCGGAAAATCCAAATTTTACAAAAAAAAAAAAATCTTTAATTTTTGTAGAAATGAACAAATGTTTTATTAAAAACGATCTGAATGCCCCTGCGTTGCATGGGATCATAAAAAATTAAGAAAACGTAAAAATACAGCTTTGACTCTTATTTTTAAATATCAATGTATCCCGTAATGCTTCTTTTCAAAAAATTACCATCAATTTAATTTATATCCTATAGTTCCTTCCAACCTAAAGTTAATCTATATTTAAAATTTCATTAAAATCGATCCAGTGGTTTAGGCGTGATATCGTCACAAACAAATAAACACTCATACACACACTTGATTTTATAATATTAATATGGATGGATTATTTCTTTGCTAAAAATAAAGTGAAAATTTAATTTCGAAAATATCTACAAAATTTTCTATGTTTAAATTTTTAAGAATAAAATTTATTAAAATGTCATATATTACTGAAAATTTTCAAAATTTTTTTTTAATTTTTGTTTTTTATGTAAGATTAAAAAACACCGACAGTGAACTAGAAAGAACCAATAAATCAAAATGATTGAGAAATTGAACTAGAACTGAAATAACCATAATCCGAAAATAATCTGTAAAACTGAACTAGAATTGGTCTAAAAGTAATGTTAAACTGACGAAACAATATTAGCAGATCTGTTAAAGAACGTAAAACATATTGATACTTACTTTTCCTTATTTAAAACCGCAACGTTTGAAATAGTACTTGATGTACTAAATGTTCGATTAACTGACAATTGTTGATTTTGTTGTTGCTGCTGCTGCTGCTGTAAATGTTGCTGTTGTTGTTGCTGCTGTAATAGCTGTTGTTGTTGCTGTTGTTCAGCAGCAGCTTTTTTAACATCTTGTACATATTTTGAAATTTTTGTTGTTAGAGTGGCTTGATTTTGATTTGTTGTTGTATTCGCTTGTATAAATTGTTTAAACGATTGTTGACTACTGCTGATACTACTATTACTACTTATTTGTACAGGCACCGAGGATGATGATGATGAAGATATAGATTCTGTTTGTGATTTTTGTTGCTGTTGTATAGATTCAGCTGAATGTAACGATTGTTGCATCGAAAATATTTCAATATTTTGTTCAGAATGTTCTTTATTCATCGATTGAGGCGTCGTTGACTGTGGCTGTGTCTGTGGCGTTAGCGTTGGTTTAGATACAAATGAAGTTTCCTTTGATATAAGTGGTGACGACGAAGACATTTTTGGTTTGTCCGATTGCTGAGTTAAATTGGATTTTGTTGTTGAAATTATTAATGAGGGAGTATTGGTGTTAGTACCACCACTACTACTACTACTACTGCTATTTGTAGAAACTGTGGCTAATGAGTGAGGTGGCGTTGGGACAGGCGAGATACCTTGTTGATTCGACGATTTCATACTGTCATTTAATAGTTTTAACGATTGTGATGTATTGGTAGGTGGAGTTTGAGAAACCGATACCGGTGTTGTAGATGATTCACTAGCAGGTACTGGTGGTATAACGGGTCGGGCCAATTGGGCTTCTAAAGAACTAACTAAACCCAAACTGGGAGCACGTACATTGATTACCTTACGTGCTGGTAAAACAGTGGTTGCTGCCGTTGAGGACGCTGTATTGCCAACAGAACGTGAATTATTATTTTGATTTTGGTTACTGGGAGTTGTATTGGAATTTTGTAGTAATTGTTTAAGTAAAACATTATTACTTTCCTCCGCCTTTGGCAGACTAATTGTATGTTGTGGTGGATCATTGCTTGAGTTTATTATGGATTGTGTTGTATTCGCATTAGAATGCGTGTAATGGGACGATGAGGAAGAAGAGAGTGCTTGACTTAAAGAAAACTTTGAAGATGTTTGCGCCGCAGCTGTTATTGATGTTGAAGTTGTTGTTGTTGTTGTTATTGAATCAGTTTGATTATTTTCTGTAGTTGATGTTATATTTGTTGTATTTATAGAATCTTGAGATTGTTGTTGTTGCGTTTGCTGTTGCTGCTGTTGTTGTTGATTTAATAAAAGTTGATGTTGCTGTTGTTGCTTTTGTATTTGTTGCATTTGCTGTTTATGTAATAATTGTTGTCTGTGCTGTTGCAACTGTTGTTGTCGTTGTTGTTGGGCATTTTGTATTTGTTGTATGTGTATTTGTTGTGCATGATTTTGTTGTTGCTGATGTTGTTGTTGCTGGATTTGCATATGAATTTGTTGTTGCTGCTGCTGTTGCTGTGGAACATGATTTTGTTGCTGCTGCTGATGTGTATTTTGTTGCTGTTGTTGTATTTGCAAATGTATATGTTGAGTTTGTTGTTGTTGCTGTTGGGTTTGTGTCTGCTGTTGCTGCTGCTGTTCCACTTTTTTCCTATCTTCATCATCCTGTGGCGGTTTGGTCTTTGTAATCTTCACATAACTTCCATCACTACTGCTGTATAAACCTGGCAAAACTTGAATTATTTTACGATTTTGCGTTATATGTGCAGTTTGCTGTTGTTGTTGATGCTGCACATTTGCGGTACCCGTATCATTACCTCCCATTGAATCTGTTGCTGCTGCTGCTGCTGCTCCCGTCCCACTAGAAGTATCAGCATCATTTTGTTGATTGGAAGCAACAGTTGATGTTTGTGAATTGACAACATTTGGTTGGATATTAAGATTTAGACGAGTACCACTAGCAAGTTTATTATTACCAGCCGCTGTTGAAACACATAGTGTATTTTTTGAACCAGAGGTAGTGAACACTTGCTGGGAGGCTGAACTTTTGGCTAACATTAAGGAAATGTTACGGGGAAAATTAGTAGTCATTGTATTACCCATGGAGGCGGACACATTTGCTGCACTAACATTGGCAAATTGTGATTTCGTTAAGATAAGTTGTTTTTGTTGGCCACTTACAGCATCGGCCATACTCAACGAAACTGTGGAAACATTTCCCGATGTGGTAACCAATTGAGGAGAGTTTTGACGTACTATACTGATTGTGGGACAAATGTTAATTCTCTGCTGTTGTGGCTGCTGCTGTTGCTGGGTCTGTTGTATACCTGTGTTGCCCTGCTCTGCATTATCCATTTGTGTTGCCAAGGTAGTGCGAATATTTGAGGCATTTATATGTTGTTGTGCCCCCGAGGTGTGTACAACTTTTACGCTGGCCGGCAAGTATTCAGTGGATAATATTGAAGAATTTGTAGAATTGTCACCGCCTGCATTAGTCTTTACCAATTGTCCTGACTTTTCTAAAATTTTTATAGTAGATTCTCCAGGAGCTTTCGATGAAACTTGTTCACCCGCCGAATTGCTGCTTAAGTTTGAAGATGATGAAGTAGCTTCTTCAATATTGGCGGTAGATGTTGTTTTTATTAAGGCGCCAGTGGGTATTTCTTTAACAAAACTCAGTTGCTGTTTCTTTTGGGGTGAAGGCAAAATATGTCCCTGTATAGTCTGTTGTTGTTGCAGATTATGGGGATCTGGTTTGGTGGAGGTAATAGTAACCACTCCAGAAGTTTGTTGCAAAAGGGTAGTTTTGTTTGTCTGCACTGCCTGTATCTGCAGTGGAATTTTTTTACTCACCACTTTAGCCTGAACAATTTTGGCCGATGATACCGGTTTAATCTGCAGTTGAGAAAAGGACACATATGTCGGTTGTGTAACTTTTTGACCCCGCTTTATATTTAGTATCTTACTTAGTTGAGTCTGTGACGATGGATTGCCTCCCGTTTGTATCGTATGTATCACGCTTTTTGCTCCCTCAACCGAGCCTCCTTGGCCGGAGTTACCGCTACCCGTTTGTATTATTTGTGTAGAGCTTAAAGGCTTTAATAAAGGCACTGATATGGTTGTATTGCCTATGGATACTTTGGCAGTCGTTTGAGTTACCTCGGGTAACAATTTCTTTGAAGAAACCATTAACGATTGATTCTTCACCGCACCTTGTAAACTTTTTATATTGACAGACTCACCCGCCTGACCGGAGACATTGCTGACAGAGCATACCCGACTATAGGTAAATGTATTTTGAGGATTGATGGTTGTATTGGAGGCAGAGATGAGTATTTGCTCCGGTTTCTTATCTCCGCCCACCATGGATATTTTATTACCCCCTTGACCTTCGCTGGTGGTAATTAATTTCAAGTCAATACTATCACCTAGAGACTTTTTCGCTTCCGCCATTCCAATTTGTAAACGTTTGGGAGGTGGCTTGGTACTCATTGCTGTAATATATGAGGCAGCCGCATTGCCACTAGGGTCACCTTCTACGTGAATAATACGCTCCTCCACACAGCCATCATTATTTAAATTTCCCGTCGATTGATCACTTTTATTTGAAACATGTTTACGTATGAACATTAATTCTTCGCCGGCTGCCGTAGTTGTTGTAAATGTTTTGCCCGCCGATTCACTACTTTCTTCACTAATGGCTCCAGTTGTTGTAGCATCTTCTACTATTAGCGAATAACCCGCTGCTGATGCTGCGGCTGCAGAGGATGACGCTGTTGTTGTTGTCGTCGACGCACTTGTTTCGTTTAATTTCATTCTTGACTTTAATTTTTTACTATGCATTTCTGCTGCGGCAGCCGTAATAACATTATTACTTGTTATTAAATGTGTGGTTTGTTGTGTGGCAGGATTTGCAGCACCTGCAGTATTTGACAAAACACTCCCACTCTTTTCCAATTTCAATTTTTTACTTTCATCATCGTGGCTTTCATT
This sequence comes from Protophormia terraenovae, assembly GCA_951394005.1. Classification (NCBI taxonomy): domain Eukaryota; kingdom Metazoa; phylum Arthropoda; class Insecta; order Diptera; family Calliphoridae; genus Protophormia; species Protophormia terraenovae. The sequence goes on along the minus strand of OX596077.1, from coordinate 10,454,051 downwards.
GGATGTTCTTTTCACTGTTTGTCCTGTTGTTATTTTAAATGTTGTGAATTTGTCAAAATCTGTTGTCGTGGGTTGATGTGACATTCTTAATGCTTTTTATTTTCTTATTAAATATTATTAATTTTTGTACAAATAAAAATTGAAAAGAAAATTATAAAAAAATTATAATTTTTTCTTTTTTTTCTTCTCAACAGAGACCTGCGCCGAACGATTTTAACGGCGGCGGCGGCTTACTCCCAAATGCTTCGATTGAATGGTTGAAACATCCTAGCGTAGTATATTTATGCGTTCAGTTGTATGCGTTGAGTTGTATGCTGACTAAAACTGAAAAGAAATACATAAATTTTTGATTTTTTATTATTAGTATTTCTACTTACCCCAGACAAAAAGAAAAAAATGGGAAAGGAAATAAAGCCTTTAAAATATGTTTTGGTTTTGTTTTTATTTTTATTTCTAATTGTTTAATGTTGTAGTCAGGGATGATCAATGTGATTTTCAGTTTTGTACTAAATTGAATATAAAATTGTACTTTTTGTGCCATAATTGAGCATGGTACAACCATTTTAAATAAGGTAACCTTATAAGATCAGCCGATTATTTTATGCTCGTTGTTTCAAAGCAAACTATATTGTCAAAATTTGTTTACATTTGTTTGTTTCCAAGAAAAGTAAATAATTTTATAATACAGTCCCTGTGTTATAATACTAAAATATATTTGTGTTGTTATTAAACACTATTATTAGTTACATTTCGTGTGTTTTGTGTTATAAAAAGCAAAAAGAAATAAAACATAACATACAAGTTTTATATAAACATATTAATATTTTATATAATTGCGCAATTGAGAGCTTTTATAATTCGTAGTAACTTGGAGTGTTTAATGATTAAAATTGCGTTACAAATATAAACTGCCACTAAAAAGACGAATATAAATTGTAAAAGCACAACTTTTTATTTATTTTTCTCAAATATATGTATATAAATTTTCAGAACAAAAAATATAATAAAGCAAAAAGCACAATAAAATGTACAAACAAAAATCAGTTGTTTTTGACGTTGTGTTACACTGACAGAGTTGCGTTATTGTAGTTGTTGCCGTTTTGCATATACCTTATAATACTTGTGCCATGGTTAAGAACTTCTGACTATGCCAATGAAGGCATACCCTATGTCTTCATTTAAGACCTGAAAAAATACTATTAATGACGGCATTTAAAAAGTAAAGTTAGGAAAATTTGACTAAAAGTTTTGACATAAAAAATAAAAGATTCTTAAAGTATTAAAACTTCCTATGTTAGCAAATGAAAAGTAAAAAGTCTTTGTCTAAAAAATGTGCAAGTTGAGTTTAATATACGCATATCCGAAAATAACTTCAAAAATAATAACATTCGGGTCTAATAATGTTTTAAATACTATTCTCAATAGATTTCTAAATGAATTTAAAAATTGTCTAAAAAACTATTATTTCAAATCAGAAGATTTATTAGGCAGAAATTCTTCATAATTGTACTAAATTAATCATTGGAGTACTGCTGTACTTTTGAAGAGCAAATTGTATTGAAAAAAGTACAATTGTACTGAATTTATCATCCCTGGTTGTAGTTCCCTTGATTAGTGATTTTTTTGTTTGTTTGTAAATTTTGTCATAGTATTAAATGCAGAGAACCAAGCCGACCGGCTCAAAATCGGCGGCTAGCCGCCGCCGCTTAATTTTTCAAGCCGTGGCCGCCGCCGATATGTATCGCGTTAAACGGCTGAGCCGGCTCTAGTTCAGCCGCCGATACAATCGGCTGCGCCAAAGATAAAAATACTATTTTATATTAAATTATCTGTATTTTTTGATTTCAGACCTAGTTTTGTCTTAAATTTTATCTTCTTCTGTCAAAATATATTCAAGAAAACGTATTTTTCGGCGTAATTTTTTTTTTAGTACACACTTTACTTTTCGTTTTTTATAAAGCCCAAATTACAATAGCGCGTAGTCAGCAACAGTATCAGCAAAAATTATCAGCTGATCACGGTCAGCACAACATGTTGCTGCCGTTATAATTACAATTCAGCGTAGGCAGCCACAATTTACAACCACCATCTAGCTTTGTTCTACTTGTGTATTTTAGCCTGTCATTTATTTGCTCACTCTCTTTGTCTCGCTCTCAATCTGAATGCAGCGCAGTGAATATAGAAAAGCACAAATTACAATAGCGCGTAGTCAGCAGCAGTGTGTGCTGCCATAGTCAGCTGATTATTTAGAATGCATGATTACATTTAGTCAGCAGCAGTTGATTACATTTAGTCAGCAGCAGTTTGCAGTGCTGTTTCATTTAGCCCTGTTTCTAAATTCACTGCGCTGCATTCAGATTGAAAGCGAGACAAAGAGAGAGAGAACAAATAAATGAGAGACTAAAATACACAAGTAGAACAAAGCTAGATGGTGGTTGTAAATTGTGGCTGTCTACGCTGAATTGTAATTATAACGGCAGCAACATGTTGTGCTGACAGTGATCTGCTGATCATTTTTATTGATACTGTTGCTGACTACGCGCTATTGTAATTTGGGCTAAACAGGGCTAAATGAAACAGCACTGCAAACTGCTGCTGACCAAATGTAATCAACACCATAACAAACAGTGCATTCTAAATAATCAGCTGATTATGGCAGCACACACTGCTGCTGACTACGCGCCCTTGTAATTTGGGCTTAATTCATTGAATACACTACTGCCACCTATACGTGTGTTTACCGCACTAACATTTTTTTTTATTTTTTTGCGCCCAAAAAAATTTTGGTTTTTCTAGGAAAAACGACAAGCCCACATATAAGCCGCCGCCGCTACTGTCTTGTGTGAGCCGCCGACCAAAATATGCCGTGAAGCCGCCGCCGCCGATTTGGACTCGGCTTGGTTCTCTGATTAAATGTCAAATGTGTACTAAAAAATACTACTGACATAGTGATGTTGCCAGTACAGCTTAATTATGAATGAATAACAGGGTTGCATTTAACTAAAATATTCATTCATAAAATGAGCATAAAAATAGCAGCATCATATCTAATTTTTATGTTTATAATTTATAATGTCAAAGATTTTGACAACTGGAAATTATAGCAGTCTAGCAGTTTTTAGGGAATAGGGTAATAAAAATGGAGATTATAGATTTTAAGACAGAAATTAAAAAATTTTAATAAAATTCGTAATTATAATCAAAATCTTAGATATCAAAATCAGTTTCCTAAAAAAAATATAATTAAATAAAAATTGCAATAAACATCGCCTTTAAAGGTTTTAATTATTTTTGTGTTGTTGATATGTAATTTAATACAATTTTAATTGGTTTAAAATTTTTTTTGCAAAAATTTTTTTACAATTTTTTTTTTTTTTGCAATTTTTTTCAAAATTTAATTTATAATTTTAATTTTGAACACATTTTCGTCCTTTTAGTAAACATTCTTGTTATTTGAAATTTCTAACGATTAAAAATGGTCCAGCCAACCACAAAATTTCCCTTTTTTTATCTCCTCATTGGTTTGATATCATAAATTTAAAAAAGAAAAGTTATGTAACGTTGTTTTTCATTTTTGGTGACGATATGTACCTTTCCTTTTAGATGCTATTAATACGAGCTTATTATTGTTGTTACATGATTTAAAACCTCCTCTTCAGTGTTGTTAACTCAGTGTTTTTAGCACTGTTTTTAGTGCTTTTTAAAAATTTAGACGCGAAAAAATATTTAGTCAGTGCTCGGTGCTTTTTTCAGTGCTTTTTAAAAGTTTTCAGTGACACCAAATTTCAAAATTTAATAGCACATAAACGATTTTTACTATCAAAAACTATTTATATTATGCGTAAAACATAAAAAGAATCGTAACAAAGTTACACATATATATTTTATTATTAATTCATTTATTAGATAAAATATGATTTCTTAAACGATTCATCAAACCCTGAAAAAACTTGGTAATGGTATGTAGTTACTTTACATGGGAGTAGATTAGTAACTAATTACTTTTAACTTGATATGTAATCAATTACTTAAGAATAGGTTTCTGGAAATGTAACTTTTTTTTCAATCTTTTCATTTGTATTATAAAAATTATATATATGAAAAGTGGTTAATACGTACAATGCACAATAAGGTAGTATATGCACAAACTGATATTGTTCATTTAATTTTACTGGCTTGTATACTAAATAAATTTTAAGTCAGATAAAATGTTGGTCAAATTTTTCAAAATATCAAGTATGAAATTTTTTGAATGTTCACACAAATCAGTTCCCTATAATTAACAAGTCTATTAGTCAATTATTAGTGTTGAAAAATGGTAAATGTCTGAATATTATTAAAAAATATCAAATAACTTGTATTGTTCTTTTTGTATTATAAACAAATGTATGCTTAGAAATTCAATATTCAACAAATTTTAAGAGACTGCAATTTAGGAAATACAATTACGTAAAGGTAAGAAGAATTTATTGGCTATCTTGAGACAATATGGGAAACGTATTAAACTATTAACAATTTTGGTCGAACTCGTAAAATAACATTCGTGTAAAATGTACATACAAATTTCCCCCATGTGTGATTGTTGTTGAAGTTCCTGCTATGTTTGTGATTGCAGTGTGGAGGTGCCATTACATTTATTGCCTTGACATATAGTGCCGGTATTTGAATTAACCGTTTCTCAGAATTAACTCCAAGTATATGGTATGAAATAGTATGTCAAATCCTGATTCCCTGATTTCCACATATTTTTAAATAAATAAATTTAAAAAAATATATCAGCTTTTATTTTCTGTATTTCAGCACTTATTTGTAATCGTTAAGGTAACTAGTTACTATTCATTTTACTAATAACGACTTCTGTAGTACTTTGAAATTGAGGTATTGAAAAGCTACAAAGTAATTAGTTCTTGTAATGACATCTATGTAATGACTTTCTGAAATGCCTACCTGTATAATAGAGTAAATAGTTACCTCTAATACCATCACCTTGTTAAAATAATGAGTTATTCATATAATGTATAATAGTGATGATATTAGCTTCTTATTACATAGCAAGCAAAGTTTTTGCTGGGAAGATAAAAACTATTCCAACTACTTTTTTAATTGTATCAGTTATTCAAGTGAAAAAAATTCAAATTTCTAATATTTTTGACTAAAAGGAATATAATGTCTCGGCTTTCAATTATTTTTTATATTGTATCAATTAATAAATTAATCAAATATGAATAAAAAAGTAATAGTTTGAATAATTGAATACACAATTTTGTACAAAGGTTGAATTTTAATTAATAAAATAATTGAATATGTATTACTCGAAATTAAAATTGAATTTTAGATTTTTTAGTTACGGATATTCATTTTACAGTTACGGATGTAAGAAAAATGCTTTCAAAAAGTATTTTCTCAGAGGCTCAAGTAAGATTATTGTTATTCCTTCAAAGTGAAAAGCTGTTGTCGCGATTATCGTGATCGTTGATCACATTTATTTTAAGAATCCTAATTTCTGAAAATAATATGTTTTGATTTTGAAAATGTTTACCGATTTTGTACTTAAATTTGGACGTGACTTGTAATTCCAAGTCGCTTCAGAGTAATAAAGTTTCGTTTTGTTTTAAAATTAAGAAAATGTACATACAATTTAAAATTATAGGCCTTCCATTTTTTGTATTTTTCGGTAAATACCAAAATTAAAAAAAATCTCTTTTAAATAAAAATTAAATTAATTAACAAGTCTATTTTCCAGAAACGGGTCTATTTTTGAAAAAAAAAAAAGAAAAAAATAAGTTCCAGTATTTAAAAAACAGACCAATTTGTATAAAAATTACATTTCCCAAATTACATTTTTTTTATTTTATTCAAAAATCTAAATTTTTTTGTTCAGTTTAATTTAAATTATTCTTAATTTCAATTTGAAATGTTGTGAAATTTGTTTTTTTGTTATTCAAAAATTATTTTTTCTTTATTTGGTTTCACTTAAATAAACGATTACTCCAAAAAAAAAATTATTTATACATACGTTAAAATAAATTACAAATTGTTATTAATGGTTGATTTATTATGGGGGTAGGTTGGGTTTTTGACAGGATTTTAGTTAGGTAAATTTTACCATGGAATTGTGATGCTAAAAACAGAGTCGAAACTAACTTAGTCTCCTTTTAAGCGTTTTATGAATTCTACTTGTTGCATTTCTTTCCATTCCTTTTTAGGTTTCATACGTTTTAGTTGACCATCCCAAACTAAATCGACCAAGCCTCCTTGTTTGGCAATCACACTTTTAACACGATTTGCAAAATCGATGGCAGATTCACCCTGTTGTCGGTACATAGGTGGCAAATACCAAACATCACACACAATGGCCCACGATGTCATCATCATGTAAAGATATTGGAGCATAGAATATTTTGAACTATTCCAGAAGGCATCACCAAAACGTGGATCATACCTGAGAGAAAAAATAAAACATAATTAATATTTGTTATTTATTTATTTATTTTTTTACAATTGCTACTTACTTTATTGCTACCGGATAGATAACACCACCCACTTCAAAGCTACCTTTTTTGAACTGCATTACGGAAGTATTATTGATACATGTTCCCTCGGGGAAGATTAGTATAGGCGGGTTATTGGGATCTGAAACGTGTTGTTTCAAACGTTCTGCTACCGCATGTCTGTCTTTGGCTTCGCCTCTTTCAAACCAAATATGTGGTGAAGCTCTAGCTAAAGCTCTTTGTAAAATACCCAAAAAGCCACCATGACGTTGACCAATCTATTAATTAATTTTATAAGTTATAAATTAAAGTTAAATTAATTCACAGGAAAAGTTTGAGAACAAGTTTTTTGATGTTTTTTTAAATTAGCTTTAAGATTCTTAAATGCACCAAAAAACATCAAATGACTTAAAAAAAAAAAAAAAAAAAAACCTTTAAAACTTTGCAAAACACAAAATAATGCCAATAAACCCAAAAAAATGAAACCCTAAAGCATGCATTTATTAATACTTACCAGCGAATATGTGGTGTCGCACATCAGCACCAGCACATCAATTGGACTGGTGTGATTAGCTACACAAATTCCCGTCGTGGGACGATTTTCTTCGTTATGATAATTTATTACAGCCGATATGGCACTAGACAGCACTGAAAAGCAATGCCTTAGGATATTATTGACAACATGACGTTTACGTTCTCCATCGGGCATGTAGCCAACAACAGCCGTACAAACAGTAAGCCATACTACCTAATATAATATAACGGTATGCAGAGAGAGAAAAAAGACATGGAAACACAACAAAAAATTATGAGGCACATAAGATGAAGGACACGACACAATACATATACAAACATAAACACATTAGAGATTTTGGAGTAAACAAGACAGCCTTAAAGTTAATAATAATAAAAAAATATCCCATAAAATAAATATTTTAAAAATTTCAAACCCATAATAACGAAATCAATGTTAATTCATAAAGCGTTCTTTTTTCCAAACAATTATAACGGAGCAAATTTGTGGTCATTTTTTTTTTAACAAAATTTAAATGAAGTTTTAACATGGAAATCAAGCAAGCAACATTTTATTAAAAAAGTCATAAGTAGAGAAGAATTCTCACCAAAGAAAAGGTACAATCTGTTGATAGAATGGCCACGTCAAGTGGCGATGTATGATTGGCCACACAAAAGCCAGTAGCCTTTGGTTTATACTGAACATTATGGAAATTGATGACTGCCGACAAAGAGCAGACAATCAAACGAAATGTTACTTTAAAGGCAATATCAGCCAAAAAGTGGCGCAATATTTTAAAGGGTATCAAGGCCACTAAACTATTTGAACATACAGCAAAGGCCACCTAAGAAGAAAATATAAAATTATTTATGTTCTCATGTAGTAAATAAAACTAATAAAATGTGCTTTCTTTTTGAAGTTTCACCAAAATTCTCTGTTGCTGTTTAACTTGTTTGTTAATTTTTTTTTTGTTTTTATTTGTTGTAAATTACCCATCAACTATAACAGCATACTTACACCTATAAAACAAACTAATACACGCAGTGGCATTAATATGGTATAGCGTACTATAAAACCAACAACCCAGATAAGTGTTATTTTCCAATTGATAAATTCATATTGACGATTTGTGCGTGTCAATAGATTCCAACTTTTCAATTGTTCAGCCTCAAAACGTGATGTTACTTCATCTTCGATTATAGCCTCTACACCAGCCTTAATGTAGTCCAGACATCCTTCAAAATGAAAACTTATATTTTCCTAAAAAAAGAAAAAATATATAAAAGAAGTATTATAACTAGGATTATCAAAAATATGCTTTAAAAAAGTGTTTGATGTGCATTAAAAATTCTATTTAATTAGAAAATATGCACTTAATATTTAAAATAAAAATATGATCTTGAAATATTTTTTTGTTTTTTCTGGTTAAATTTTAAATTATCTACTTTACATCGTCGAAAAAAAAAATAGCAACTACTAAAAAATATATTATTATGCACTTTATTGTATTAGGGATCACTAAATATACATTTTGGTTCGAAAATTGTCGAGAAATCAACTTTGTTTTTCCTGATAGTAGAAAAAGTAAAAAATAGTACGAAAAAGTTTGAAAAAAGTCGATAATTCGAAAATTTTCGGAAAAATCGAAAAGATACAAAATCTGAAATAATCGAAAAAATCACAAATAGTTGAAAAAGTCGTAAATAGTCATAAAAAGTTGGAAAATTTGTCGAAAAAAAGCCCGAAAAATCGAATATATTCCAAAAGTCGAAAATAGTGTTCAAAATCGACTTTCGGAAAAGTCAAAAGGGAAATAGATTCTTAGCAATTTATTTTTATTTCTTCAGATTATTACATTCAATGACAAAATTATGTTTAACAAAACTTAAAATTATAAAATTTTTACATTAAAATTTTTGTTTTAATTTTTTTTTTATAGTTTTGTCATTAGTGACAAAGTTCAGAATACGTGGGTTAATTACATAATTGTAAATTGTTTTCAATTACATAAAGAAAAATAACTTTTTTTTAAAAATACACTTTGTGAATACAGTTGCTGCCAATAATAAGTAAACAAATTAGTATCTTGAACTTAATTGGATATATTTTAAGTTTTAAATCGAAGATATCAAAAGTAGCATATATAATTATAAATATATGTATGTCTTGTTAGTAAAATAAACAGCAAAAAAATCAATTCAACATATTACTACTTAGTGAATATTATTCTTTTTAAAGAAGTAAAAAAAAAAATCAATGTTTTATAAATAAGTAAACATGGTTTGTAATAGCCATATTTTGATACATTAGTGCCAAACGTGTTGGCATAGTGTCTATATATATATTCTGCATATCTCTGGAGAAAATTAAGTCCATCAGTTCGGTCAAACTATGGGGACTCTATTTGTTTATTCAATTTCATCCAATTTCTATAGATAGATAGGTCTGGACTTTGTTGAGATCACTCTGAATCAGCTATTTACTTTGTAGGATAAAATCCGCAAAAATTAAACAATAACTTTTGGGAACTATTATACCTTTTAACAGATAAAGGCTAATCTAGTATTTTTTACCTTAAGCCATTAAATCAACAAATTTTTAAACAAAATAACTTTTTAACAGAATTCATAAACATAAATACCAAGGAAAAATTTTAGAACATGTTCTAAAATTATTAGTTCAAGAACTGGTGTAATCAGAACCACTTCAGATTCTTTAATAACATCCTCAGATGGAGTAGAATTTTATTGTGATTCTAAATTCGTCTTAAAGAATGTTTTAGAGAACTAGTGCTTAAGAACAAATTCTGTATGACCTCTACATCACTTCTGGTTCCTAGAACTGTTTAAAAAACTTGTATATAAAATTTCAAAAATTACAAAAATTAAAAAAAGTAAAAAGAGTATTTACAAAATTAAATTGATTTTTAAAATCACTTTAAGGCCACTTTTAAAGTGGCATTTAAGAAAAATCCCATTAGAATAAAAAACCAGTTTCTGAAATCGTTCTCTTACGATTCTATAGAACTAGTTCTGAATGTGACAATTTCGAACAAAAATCATTGATTAAAGAACTAGAACCGTTTTATTAAAGAAGCCCAACAAAATATTTTTGGAAAAATTTGCCTAATAGAAATTCTGTATAATAATGTATAAACATTACTAAAACACTGTAACATATATTACCTTACATAAGAAATAATAATATGGTAGGTCAAATACCGTAGTTGTTAGTACCTAACATCTTTTTTTGTATTAATAATTAATTATGTTTATAAATATTGTAAATACAAATAAATAAAGAACTAGTTTTAGAACTGTTCCATAGAATGTGTACTGTGTAGCTAACACTTCCACAGAACTAGTTCTGGAGGTGACAATTTCACAGAAAAATCATTGGTCGTGTTCTGTAACTAGTTGAAGAACTAATACAATTTTTTCTGGGTATGTTCATAACGTTATTTTAAATTTCCACATAAATTAAAAAAAAAATCTAAATAATGTGTTATTCCAAATAACAATAACTCAAATAATAAACCATAGATTAACATACATAATAATGTATTACATATGAAGCTTCTTTGTCAAAAACCTAAGTCTGTTATCAAAAAAAAAAAAAAAAATAAAAAATAAAAAAAATAAGTCTAAGAATGTGTTAGTAAATGAGCCTATCTATGGTAATTTATTTTTAATAAACTTTGTGAATTGGGTAAATAATTTACAAGTGTTTAGATCATAAAATTATTATTGTAAATGAGTAAATCATAAAAATAGGGAATTTGTACCTAAAAACTTTATTGGTAATACATATTTATCTAATCATTTTTATTTCTCTTTTTTTATCGAACATAATTTAATTATACAATTTTATATCAATTAATAATACGGGAGGTAAGAGTTTATAAAGGAAGGCAATACAGGTAAAATGCCAAAAATAACATATATTTCTTTACAAAAGCACATACATACTTTCAAAGTGAACTTGTATCTTCATCTACATCCATAAATAGTGAGACCCATCTTTTATATCAATTCCAAAAAGCGTTTTAATAAAATTTCTTTAATAATAAATAAGTATATTTTGTGAAGCAAATATTTAGAAAATGCACAATTGTATTTTGAATTAAAGTTTTCAAATTCAATTTCACACTATAGTAACATTAGAACCACTTAATAAAAATGCAGAAAATGTTATCAAGATTTTGGTTAAACTTGGTAAAAACATCAAACATTTTTTATTTTCTTTACGTTAAATAAATAAAAAATAACAAAAAATATTTCACAAATTGCGCTATCATAAATTGATAAAAATAACAATTGAAAATAAATGAATTTAAAGAAGTTGCTAACATTATAATGTATGTATGTACGAGCATTAGAGTGTCCAGAGAAAAAATATTATTTGACTGATATTAAAAGAAGAAAAATTTAAAAAAATTAAAATTTTTCCTTCAATTTCCTGTTGAAATTATATTAAAAAAACTCTACTTTTTTTGAGCTAAATGTACTTACTGGGCCCCTAATTTTTCATAGCTAGTAGGGAACAAAAATTAATTTAATTTTTTTTTTTTTTTATATTTTTCCTGTATTAAGCTCATCAATACACATCGTTGGGTTCGACTATCTACAATAATTTTTCAATGCGACGCTCTAACGTACATGCATACATATAAATGTATAACCAATCGTAGTAGATCGTTTTTAACATTTTTTTATCGTTTTATTTGTTAAAAAAAAAATAGCGATCAATGGTCAACTAAATAATTATGTATTAATAATATTAGTATATTACTAATATTATTTTGTATTGTGTGTTTGTTATCATAGTTTGATATTAAAACAATAAAAACAAAAAACATCGTTAGCACATGAATTTTATATATGTATGTATGTATGTATACATACAAATTGCACTTAAATAATTTGTCAATCGTTGGCCACAATAAACGTATAAATAAAATATATGTATAAAAATAGTTAAATTACTAATGATTTTACATGTACATAATATACATTTCATGGAAAACGTTATTAATCTGAATAAATATGATTAAATGTTATTAACGAATATTTATTTTTAAAGATTTCTTTTAAGAAAGACTAATTAAAATATTGTACCTATGTTTTACTTTACTGGAATTATTGTGTGAAAAATTTAACTAGATATCTTTACCTACACATGTATACTACATACATATGTATTTGTAGTTAAAATGTTTACGTCTTAATTTTACTTTGTAAATTCAAGTTTTAATACCTACTGATTACTAAACCAAAGGTCAATATTATTTAATTTATATACTTTAAGATAAATAAACTAAATTAAAAATAAATGTATTTATACATGTATATATAGGTTTGTTGAGTACATACAAACAAAATAACACTAAAAAATATAATACAATTTTTTATTTTTTATTATTCTCTTTTTTTAGTTGCCAAAAATCGAAAATAACAAAATTTATTATTTTCATTCTTTTGTCATAAAGATAAATATCTTACAATTAAAACGACACATTTTTCCTTAAAACCCATGCCCAACTTTTGACTATATTCCAAATTAACTGATTGTAACGCCAATATTAAAAAATATATGTGGATTTAAATTAAATTAGTTTTAAGATTTGAATACATATTGTGAGGCCTTAAAAAAAGGTAGATTCAATATATAAATAAAGAAAACGTAAAAAAAATGAAATATGACTCGTTTGACATATATAGCATTGGATCTATGTCGTAAAATTTTATATTTTGGTTGGTTTTTTTATAAATTAAGGATTTTTTTTTTTTTTGCATGAATTTTTTTGCAAAATAATTCTTAATACATACCTCCTTAACTATTTAACATTTTAAAAAAAGTTTTAATTTAAATTTTTTCAAATTTTATGTACCGAAATCGGATAAATTTTAATTCAGTGATTGCAAAAAGAGAAGCACATATACGGACGTATTCTTACTTTTTTTCAGGTGTACAATACAACATATAATAAAAAAATTTTAATAAAATTCGTTCTCAGACATAATAATTTGACATATGTATGTACATTAAAGTGCCTCACGAAAAAAAGTTGCAAATGTACCCCTCTAGAGATGAAGATTAGTATGTTCTTATATGATTCCCAAAATATTACATCTCAATGTAAAAAATTTACGTGAGCTGGACCATTTTTAAAACACCTCTGAAATTACGTATTTATTTCAATATTACTATCAAAATTTTTGTAATAAAAAAATTAACTTCAAATTATAATAAAGGCATACTACGACATTCAATATTCATTTAAATAATTATTATGTCACTTTTCAGTCGCAGAATATTAAGATTTTACTAAAATTTTTATCATATTTTCTTTTTTCAAACATGTAATTTTATATATTTCGGACATTTTTCATAATACATTAGGTTTTAATGTATCATTGGAATGGTCTATCATGTTACTATTGAAGGTAACACGTAATTAACCTATTAAGAGCTAGAGGGTCAATTTTATGCAATTACTTCCCAAAAGGTTAAATTTGCAATTTTTGCAAATAAGTCGCATGCAAATACTTATTACACTTAAATATTGATAAATTTATGAAAAACATAATGAGTTCATTTAAAACCGCGACAATAATCGAATAAAAAGGAGTTTTTTTTAATTTAACCGCCATTTTACACCAATTCGCCGCTTTTTTGATAAATTTATGCTTTTGAGGATATGTATGTCCATTTATTTGCCGTTAAAATTAACTTAACCAATTATGGACCGGAAATTCCAAAATATTATTTGTGCAACTAAAGGGTTAAATTAATACATATATCATTAGTATTTAATGAGAGCTCTCTAATGATGTGCTAAAATATAATTTTCGATGAAAAATGTCCAAAATATTCAAACTTTAATAAAATACTATTTAAAATAAAATCATTGAAAATTTTACTAAAATTTTAATTTCGCGAGAATGAAAATGAATTTAAATTTTTTTTTTTTTTTCAATAAGTAGTAGACATCGTTTTTCTATCATATGTTACAAATTGTGTATACTGTCGATCGAAAACCATATTTTTGGAGGTATTTTAAAAATGGTCCAGCTCACGTAAATTAAATAATTGAACCGAAATATTTTGGAAATCAGCTTAAAACATATCAAACTTTAATTTTTTGGGGTACATTTGCAACTTTTTTTGTCTCCATACAAATCAAGGCACTGTAATGTACATATAAATTTGTATCTTGAAACTAGTCAATTCAAAAAGAAGTAAATTATAGACTTAGAAAAGTTTATAGTTATGTTCGTTAGACTTTTTAAAAATATATGTTTACATTCCAAATTTTCTAAGCTATTAAAAATGTGAAATTTTTAATCATTTTTCATCGTTTGTGGAATTTTTGAAATGTTACATAGGGCCGTTTCCATTTTTGGTAACGGCATATACATATAAACTTTAAGAGGTGAATTTGAAAGAAATATACAATTGTCTCAGTTCATAAAGTAATATTTTTCTTACCAAAATTTAATTAACAAAAAAAAGAACAAGAGCACAACAAAATTTTAGGTTGATAGGTAAACGAATTTGACAAAAAAAATTCCATTAGAATTGTTGGTAGGTCGATTTTATAAACAAATACACATATAAACTATACACACTTATCAAAGATAATCAAATAAAAAAACACATACATATCGTCAATGCGCTGACGAAAAGACTTGTGTGTAATTTTGCGAAACTTTTTATTGGATCATTCGAAAGATCTATTGATTGATCATGTTCAATTTTAATCTATTTTCAAATATTTTGATTATTTCCAAAGTAATCAAAACTATTAAATTTAAATGGTTTAAAAAGAAAAATGTTGTTACTTCGCTCTCACGAGAAATTGTCATAGGATTTTTCGTCAGCATACCGACGATATGTATGTACCTAACAAATTAATAAATAGATTTCTTAATATACAAGAAAACATTTGTACTAATTGATTATTATTTTAATTCTATAATCACCTTATGCACAACAAAAACAATAAAGGTATTCACTTTAGAAATTTGCTACTTTGCAAGACCCTTGCAAAGTAGGAAATTTACATTGATTTCAGTAAACACAACAACAACCACATAAAATAAATTTTGCACAACTTACTTTGCTAGGGTCTAGCAAAGTTGCAATTTCTAAGGTGAATACCTTTAATAAAACAAATGATAATTTCCCATGGATATTATTAAAATAAAAACGAAAGTAATAACTTTTCTTTAAATAACAAGAATATTAAGTTTCACAAAAAGTGAATAATAATTAACTTTTAATAAAAATACGCTAATATCCTAAAAGCTGATTTGGTTTTTCGTTATCATTTGCAAATCAAAATTTCTTATCAATAACTAAATGTAAAAAAAAAAAAAAAATATATTCTACTCTGACGTAACTAACTTAGAAACTACCTTTGGAATTTTCTTTTTATAAAAAATCTCCAAATTTCCCCCGCTTTTCTCTTCTACCACCCATTGTTCTCATTGTAATTGATTTTGATTCAAAACCAAAAAAACTTATATGGAATTCAATAACTTAACACCTGTTGAATAAACTCTAAAAATTCTTGCAATTTGTTCTATTGTTTAAGCAACAATAAATAAGTACTTTCTTATACACACAATTATTTACTGTAAAACACAGACAACAAGAAGAAAGTATAATTCTAAAATTATGTAAATATTCATAAATATTCAATGATCTATTGAACTTTTCCATAACACCGTCCATCACCCCACACTGATGTTATCAAACGTACATAAATGCATACATACACCCACACATGTACGCAACGTTATGTACACTAAAATACTTTTGTTCTTTGGTTTTTTCGTTTCTTCGATAAAATACATACTTACATCTTTTATATTTTCCTTTAATTTATCCTTATTATAATTATTATCATTTGGTGTAGGCAGCAATACATTATCCCTGTTAATTAAGGTGTTTCCATTGGCAGATATGATTTTGTCTGATTTGTCTTCATCATCACCTTCCTTCTGTTCTTGTTGTTTTGTACTAGTTGGACTAGATTTATCACATTTCTGTTGCTTGGCATTATCATCTCCATCACCCTCACCAGCTGTTGCTAAATGAAGCTGCTTTTGTTTAAAAACTTCCGAATCTTCTCTTTTCGTTGATCCCTGACGTTCCTTGTGGGCAATTTCTATGCTGACACGTCCATACTTCGAAAACAAAATATACAAAAATAATTAAATTGAAATTAACTAAATCATCATACTAATAAGAAAAAACACTACACACAAAAAAAATCATTCGATTTTACACAATAAATATTATTTTTGCTGTCAGACGCACGGGCTCAGCGGCCAATAACACTTTGCACATTTATTTACCTCGAATATCCTTAACAATAGTTGCACATAGAAACGTCTTACACCAATTGACTTGTTGATGGCTGACAAAAGTATTAAAAACACAATAAATAAACCAGAAGATATCCAGACTGTGTCAATAATCGATATGAAAACCATTTTACAATTTGCAACTTCTATTTTTTTCTATACTTTTTTTTTTGTATAAACAAATCTCCTCGATTGAATAGAGTATGACACACAACCTTCAACGGTTTTTGTTGTTGTTTTGTTTTATTTATCAAATACTTTTTTAGTTTTATTTTCACGTAACTGGCAATTAAAAATTGGAAACGTATTTAGTGCGCGTTGACCGCTTAATTTATTGAGGGTTTTTGACTCTCGTTAAATACATCTTTTGTCTTGGGAACGTACGCTACAAATGTTGATTTTTTGCTGGACAGTGGAGTCAGTGATGATATTCCAGTGATTTTTGAGTTTCAAATTAGCGATTTGTTTAAAGATAACTTCATTGAAAAAAAATATATTATCTGATTGATTACATGAAAATATCTAAGTTATTTACCTCCGATATTATTGTTTTACCAAGAAATTTCTAAAACAAAATTTCCAAAACATGTGTTATTCAAATATTAATAAAACAATATTTTTACTTATTTTGAAGTGGTTTTTAGCATTCTTCAGCGATTTTCCAAAAAAAAAGTTGAGAACATTGAAGTCTGAGTAACAAAAAAACCTTTGGCTGCTAGAGATGTCATACTATTGATGACATTGAATTGATAGTGACGTAGTATTTCGATAAATTAACGAAGAGAACAAAGAAATTAAATCATTGCACACAGGGCTGTATTTTGAGTAGCCAACAGTAGAGTTTCATATAAAATACAAATTGAGGTACTCATTTACCTCCTTAACTCACTAAAAATCGTAAATATTTCCTATACTATTTATCCGATTGCGGTACTCATTTACCTCCTTAACTCACTAAAAATATTTCCTATACTATTTATCCGATTGCAAAGATTAAGGTGTCAATGAAAAGCTCTTAAGGGTGCATTTACAAAAATAAAATAAAAATAATATAAAAGTTTCGTGAACATAACTTTTTAAGTATTTAAGTATTTTTCATGTGCAAAAAAAAAATATGTTGTGGAACAAATCATCTTAATAGCCGGCCTTCGGCCGGGCTTAAGGGTTTTTAACTCTGAGGTATGTCCAAAAGCGGCTTCTAACGTAATTCTTCCTCTTTACCAAAATTTTTTATAAAGAAAATTTTCTTGATACGAGTTTCTTAGGGAAATTCGATTTTCAAAGCCCTATAACATCCAAAATATTATTTTTATTGTATTATTTTCATTTTCTTTATTAAAATATTTTTTAAAAATTAAAAACGAAAAATTGAACAAAATTGAGTACAAATAAGACTACAAATAAAAAAGTTTTCCGAAATTTGCTTTAAAAATTCAAGATTTAAAAATAAAAAGCATTGAAGGTATTTACACCTTGTACCATATAGTGTAAAACCACTTAAAAGTATAAAAATTAAGTAGGAACAAAATTTGACCAGCATTAAGAAATATTTGGTTTTTAAATTTGATAAGTAATATCAATGATATACAAATAAATACAAACAAATTCAAAACGAATATATACATAAGTTATGCACCCGGACAGCTTTTATTAAATAAAATTAATAATTAAATCACTTAAAATCTAAAAATAAATGAATTCTTGTTGAAATTTTGTATTGTTTTTTATATTTTTAATTATTTTTAATTTTTGACAAAAGGTATGTAGCAATAGAAGGCCAAAATATAAATATTTATTACTTTTTAGTGAAAAACTTAATTAGTAATAATTAACATTTTCTTAGTGAATAATTTAATTTTTAGTAAAACATTTTATCTTAATGAAACAAATTAATTTTTAGTACTAAAATTGTTGGTTCAATTTTATGCTATGTTCACATATACATGTTTTTTGAAAAACGAGTCGTTTTCTTAAAAAACGCAAACAAATTGATTTGTTTTTTCATATATTTCAAAGCCAGAAAACTTCTCGATTCGAGTTGTTTAATTATTTAAACCCAATAAAAACATACTAAATTTCCATACAGGGAAGAAATTTTTAGTATTTTTAGTACATAGAAAATTGTTGAAAAAAGGATTTGTAAAAATTGTCAAACAATTTATGAATGAATGAAATTTATATTTCTTCATAAATTTTATTTTTTCGATAAGAAAGTGTGTGTGTACAATTTTTATTTAAACCAAAAATTTGTGAAAATATTTTGGCAAACGAAAAACAGGCCAAAAGGAAAAACACAATAAAATGATATGCGAACAGTGATGTTAAAACCCATTGTGTTTTCCAAAAACAAGTCGAAAACGAACATGTGTGAACATAATATTAAAATAAATTCTCTAGAGAATTAATTCTGAGGAATGAATTTAAAGAGTGCTAAATTCAATTGTTTTATGTTGAATTAAATTTACATGAGAAATGTAAATATAATTAATTCTTTTAAGATTTGTAAACATGGTTGTCCACACAAATGTTTCAAAAATGATTTATTATCATTACGTCGAGTCTATATTAGAGAAATTTCTATCAAGACAAACGTAAAATTTTTGTTTGAGTTGCAGATAATTTTTTATCTCTGTCAATTATAGGGGAAAACGTATGTCATAATAAGCCATGCAAAAAGTACCAACAACAATCTTTTACTAAGCATTATCAAGACAAAGTTGTCAGAGCTCGAGCGCTGACAATTTTCTTTTAACGCTGCAATAACACTGACAAATTCAGTCTACATTAGAAAAATCTTTATCTTTACTTTGAGTCTACATTAGACAAATTTCTATCAAGACAAACGTCAAAATTTTATCAAGATAAAGATTTGTCTAATGTAGACTGAATTTGTCAGTGTTATTGCAGCGTTAAAAGAAAATTGTCAGCGCTCGAGCTCTGACAACTTCGTCTTGATAATGCTTAGTAAAAGACGCCATCTTGATTGTTGTTGGTACTTTTTGTATGGCTTATTATGACATACGTTTTCCCCTATAATTGACAGAGATAAAAAATTATCTGCAACTAAAACAAAAATTTGACGTTTGTCTTGATAGAAATTTCTCTAATATAGACTCGACGTTATAAAATTTTGACGTTTGTCTTGATAAAAATTTGTCTAATGTAGACTCAAAGTTACATTGGGGCTACACATGATTTTTTTCTATCATAATATGTAACAGAGATTGTCAAATTCGCTCTCAGAAGAGAGTAAACATTTTGTTTATATTATGTTAAATCTTAAACAAGGGGTAAATGTATTCTAATAAATCTCATAATATTTCATTATTTTCATTCAGTCACAGAGTAAACATGTACATTTTATTTAAGAAATTCAACATTTTTTAGCACAATTTTAATAAAAATATGTTTCTGAATGTAGAATAACCATTAAAATAAAACAATTTTACAAAAAAACATTATTTTTAAGTACTTTTAAAAATACACATTCACACACACAAACAAACTTACGTATATGTGCATTTTTTTGAGAGTAAATCTTATAAGATAGTTGTGTAGAAAAATCATCATAATGAGATATGAGATAATTCTCTGAGAGCGGATTTGACACTCTCTGTTACATATTATGATATAAAAATATCACGTGGAGACCCAGTGTTATGTTTAAATGCCAACTGCATCAAAAGATGATTACACTATGTTCCGCAAAAAATACAACACTGTTGTTGCGAACAAACATGTGCTTGAACAAAGACTTGTGGCAGCTGGCAAAACGGATAACTGAGTCGAAATTTTGAAAGTCGCCGCCGCCGAGAAATTTTGGCTTTAAAGCCCAAATTACAATAGCGCGTAGTCAGCAGCAGTGTGTACTGACATAATCAGCTGATAATTTAGAAAGCATTTAGGTGTTGATTACATTTGGTCAGCTGCAGTTTTTCAGTGCTGTTTCATTTAGCCCTGTTTCTAAATTCACTGCGCTGCTTTCAGATTGAGAGCGAGACAAAGAGAGTGAGCAAATAAATGGGAGGCTAAAATACACAAGTAGAATAAAGCAAGAGGATGGTTGTAAATTGTTGCTACGTACGCTTAAATGTAATTATAACGGCAGCAACATGTTATTCTGACAGTGAACAGCTGATAACATGTGCTGATACTGTTGCAGCGAGAACTCAAGTTAAACCCCAATTTTAGAATAGAACAAAAATTTTAGAGTTGGTCCAAATTGAACTAGATAGCTCATTTTAACGAAAAGGTTCCTACCTTTTTTTTCACTAATTCACTTAAATGAGCGGCGCACAAAATTCAGAAAAAAATCTAATGCTTATTATCCGCCGATTTTGCGCCAACGCCGATAAATTTTACAAATGCATCCGCCGTTGAAATTCTTTGGATTCAAGCATATGATGGTGCTTGAATAAATGCTTGTTCATTGTTCATGTTTAAACGGATATATTTTTTTGTAGCAGGGTCTTTTTGTTTCGCCTCTTTTTTGGTTACGACAACCTTAAAATCACATGTGAGTATTTTAAGTAGATTTGTTGAAAAAATTAACGATAAATACCGGAAAATTAAAGGTGTAAATATAAAAAAATGAAAATATATGAAAAATTCTACAAAATCAATGTGTTAAATGGTGAAAATTGATAAAAGTGTAACAGAAAAAATCGGCAACAATAAAAATGCGTGTACGGAAGAAAGCATTTTCTTAGCAGCCGAACGAGCCGCACAATGAGGAGACAGATTTTTGTATTTTTTTTTTCCGCAAACATGCATGATTCAATTGTATTCAGTGTGAACGAATGTACCGCTTTTTGCATATTTCTATTTGCATATACACGTCGGTAGTTTTCAAAATTTATTTTACAATTGGTAAAGAAAAAAAATATTGTAATCGAAAAATATGTTGAATATTTTAATTGTTTTTTGTTATTGTAAACTTTGTTAAGTGCAATTAAAGGGAAAATATATATGATTGCAAAAACAAAAAAAATTATGTAGTGGAATGAATAAAGAGATAATTTAATAAAAGTGATTTTTTTCTCCTCTTAAGTATGTTTCAAATTATTAAAAAAACAAATTGCATTAATAAAGATTTACTACAATTTAAAAAAAATATACTATATATAAAGAGGTTATGACGTTGTCGGTCGTTGTGTCTGAGGCTTTTTGTCTGTTTTAAACAGAAGTCTGTATCTCTATATTGTAGTAGTATTGGTGGTATGTGTGGTGGTACATTTGGATTTCTATATACGAGAGTACAAAAAAAAAAAAGCGTGTGTGCAAAATATTTTTTTATTTGTTGTATTTTATTTAATGTTTGCTTGTATGCGTGTTTGTTGATTATAAATACCAAAAATGTCTCAAAATGAATAAGAAAGTAGCAAAAAGAAAAAATAAGAATAAAAATATTCTCACCATTTAATTTTCGAGAAAGTAATAAATGAGGCGTGGCAATGATAATTTTGAAAATTAATTATATTTTTAATGATTTTTTTTTTATATTTTTTTTTAATAATATATATATATATTTTTTTTTTTTACTTTTAGATATATTCCTTATTACCAGGGTCTTAACTTGAACTTAAATAAATAAAAAATGGCTGAAATTGAGGATCATCACTTCGAAACTGGAGATTCTGGTGCTTCACAAACTTACCCTATGCAATGTTCTGCATTGCGTAAAAACGGCTTTGTAATGCTCAAGGGTAGACCCTGTAAGATTGTTGAAATGTCAACTTCCAAAACTGGCAAGCACGGTCACGCCAAAGTTCACATGGTTGGCATTGATATTTTCACAAATAAGAAGTAAGTTGAAAATTCCTTTTAAATCACAACCTATTTTAAAATCCTTTTGTTGTTGTAAGTCAGACAGACATACACTAGGCTAGTTTAAAAGATAGTTAGAAGGAGTTTGAGTCATTATTAGTTGGTTTTAGTGTATAGCCTTGAGCAAACTGTTTTTTGAAATATGAAAATTAGTTTATTACTAATTGAAACCATATTTGTATGTTTTTTGTGTTTAAATATTTAAAGCATTTGATATCGATCAAAATTTCAATAGAATTTAAATATGTTGATTATTGTAAATTTATGTCATAATTTATCTAATAATGGCTTAAAAAGATTTATTTTATTAATGACATGTTTGCATTTGTTATTACTATTATGGAAGAAAACATTTTTCAAGCATTTTACGTAGCTATAAATAATTATATTTGTACCTACTTATCTTTTTTTTTTACAAAACATTAAATTTAAAATTACAATGTTTAGAAAAAATACATAGTTTATTTAGTGCCATGATTACTCTTATCAGGTTGAATTATTAGGGTGAGTTGTAATTTTCAAGTTTTATTAAGACATTGCACATTCTCACTAATAAATGTAGCTTATTACTTATTATACTATGATTTTTGTTAATTTGTCTTGGCATATATTTTTTTCTTTCGCTTTTAAATTCTCAAAATATATACAATTATAAACTATAGTTCTGTTCAAGTACTCCTCAAATTTACAGGTTTTAGTCAGAAATTGTCAGAAAAACAACAAAATACACATAAATTCTTAGTACGAGAACGCTTTTCTGTAAATTCTAACTTAAACTTGCAAGTTTGACAATTAGTAGAACAAAGCTTATGCTAATAGAAAAAATGGTTATTGAGATTACTAAGTCGAATATTCGAAAGTTGATTTAGAAAAAAAGGGGGGTACATCAAACCAAGAAATACTTAACTATCACCAAATTTTCAATGACTATCATTAATTTATTCATTATTCCATTTTTTAGATATGAAGATATCTGTCCTTCAACCCACAACATGGATGTCCCACATGTTAAGAGAGAGGACTACCAATTGACCGACATCAGTGATGACGGTTATTTGACTTTGATGTCTGACAACGGTGACATCAGAGAAGATCTCAAATTACCAGAAGGTGAATTGGGTGTTTCTTTGAGAAACGATTTTGATAACGGCAAAGAACTATTGGTAAGCTATCACAAAACCTTAACAAATATTCATCTTCCATAAATAATAATTTATATTCTTTCTTTCAATTACAGTGTACAGTCCTCAAATCTTGCGGCGAAGAATGCGTTATTGCTACTAAGACTAACACTGCTCTCGACAAGTAGAGTAGTTTTAGTGTGTCTTAAGAAGAGTTCTTTTTTTTACCAATAATAAAAAAATTATAAAAAAATGTGTTGTTTTTTTACCATCATATAACAACAACTACAACAGCTATAAATAACAAACACCAGCATTCAAATTAGAAGATTGAAGAAATAGCAAAAACAAAAAAAGGACTTGTTATTATAATAATAAAAAAAAAACTCTAGTTGCTGCAAATTTCTTTTGCATTTAAATGTAAACAAAACACAATTTGAAGTATATTTTGAAAATAGCCTGTTTTATAAAAACTTTATAATATAATATGATCATCATATGTAATATAAAGAAGTTGTGTCATCTTTAGTTTTTTTTTTTTTCAACAAGTAGTACACGCTTACTATTATTATAATAGTAAGAGTCGTTGTTGTCTTCGTTGTCGGTTTATTCCAACATTTTAATTTTACATAAACAAAAAATATACTTCTTTAAGAATTTATTTTAATAAAAATTAAAACAAAAACAAGAATTCTCAATATTTAAATGCAAAACAAACCTCAACATCTAGGAGAAAGATAAACAGAAATGAGTAGACATTGAAGTTATAAAATATAGAAAATCGTGTGTTTTAAACACTCATACTCCAAAACAACAAAACATAAACCATAATACAAATAAAGATGAAAAACCTTAATTAAAAAAGTAAAATAAAATAAACAGAATTTTTGCCAATAAAAATTTTATACTTTAATAAAAAAAGAAAAAAAAAATTAAACCAATTTCCACTTTAACATTTTTTATTTTATTTTTTTATATTTTTTACCTTCATTTATTTTTTAATGAATTCTACACATTCTGTGAGTTTTTAAGTTTTCCAACATGTTCTGCTTTTTTTACACGTTCATATATATTAAAAATTATATATTAAACTTTATATAAATGTTTGTTTTATAAATTTTGGCAGCTTAAATAAGAAAAACAAAAATGCTTTGATATTTTATTAATCTGAATTTAAATACTACTACTGTATCTTATAAAAAAATCAAAGAACTTTAAAAAACATAAAGAAATAATGTAATCATCCACTTAAAGATGCCTAAAAACGAAACAAAAAGAAAGAAAATATACTTAAGAAAATCTTAATATGTTTATCAATTAAAACCGAGGAGGAAGGGTCTAAAATAACAGGGTCTAGTTTTGTTATCGTAAGAGAAAGAAAGCGTTTGCGTTTTTGTGAAACGAACGAAAAAAGTTATCTCAAGGTTAATTTCTGTTTAAAGGTCAATGACTTCAACTATGTGTATATACATATACATACGTATGCACACAATTTTAAGCCAGGTGGTTGTTTTCATGTAAAATTTTATTTACTTGAACACACAATATGTAAAATCATGGAGAATTTTATTGGAAATAGTAAATTATTTAAACGTAAGTAATGTAACAAAAGTTAGTTTTAAAAGACAAGAAATATGGACAAAAGTTGTTTATGAAAATTAAACATTCTAAATCTCTAAAAACACATTTTTAGAAGTGTAAATATGCTAATATAGGTAAATAATACTAAATATTTGCAGTGACAGCAATATTTTTAACGGTTAAATCTAGGGGGATATTTCGCCGTGGGTAAATAGTACGAATTTTTGTATAACGATTTTTTATACACGTAAGTAAATTATGAACATGTTGGAATAAGTGAAAGCTTAGGAATCATACAGGCGACACTGATTCCAGATAAGTCCAATTAGATTCAATCATGTATGTGATAGAAAACGATAATGTATTAATTTTATCGTTTTCGTTAATGACGAAAATTAACGAATTATTGCTAAAATTATACTTGAAATCTATCGAAAATCATCACAACCTTTCAAATCGGATTCATTGCATTTTTAAAGCAAAAAATAAATCACATATTTATAAGGTTTTTTATTTGTTTAACATTTTCACCATTGTTCATAAAGTGGACGAAATAAATATATGTTCACTTTAACAAAATTAGTTTTTTCTTTTACTGCCTGTTTCTCTAAATGCGAACGAAAGTTTCGTTCGACTAAATATATTAAAAACAACAAATTTCAAAATTATTTGTTGTTTTCAATATATTTAGTCGAACGAAAGTTTCGTTCGAGTAAATGTATTGAAAACAACAAATAATTTTGAAATTTATTTGTTGTTTTCAATATATTTAGTCGAACGAAACTTTCGTTCGCATTTAGAGAAACAGTCAGTTAGTAAAGAAGCGGGTATATATTATCTTTTTATACCGTTATATATTTTTTATTATTTAGCAAAATCTCAGTATCTTAGTTGAAAAACCCCAACAAGTGAGTCTTTCAAAACATCGTGTTTTTCAGAATCCACATAAAAAACGTTTATATGTGCAAAAGTATTACAAAATTAAATTTTATTTATGAGGCGTTCTTTTACATTTTTTCCTGTAAACGTTATTTAATACTTCTTGAAAAACTGTTAATGTGTGTGGTGCAGTTATAGTAAAGGCCCAACCACTCAACCAGGGTTGTTTACACAATGATTGTTCAAAAACATATGAAACGTTTATTTTTGTTGACTGGTTGTACAAAATGTTTCACGCTACTTTTTTCATTCTACGTTGTGTCGCATAGTTGATTGGTTGGGCCTTAAAACTGATTATTTTTTTGTCAAAATGTATATAAAAAAATGAGTTTCAGTAGTAAAGTAGCTCTGGGTTCGGTAACTCCTGCGTAGTTGTAATTATCTCCTAAAATTTAATAAATTTTGTTCTCCCCTTCTTGATTTACGATTTATAGGACTTATTTTGTTTCAAAATATCAGAACTTAAAAAATGTTTAACGAAGCCAGTGTTCGATATAATTACGCCATGAGAAATCTCATCACAACAGTCTCATAATACTAGTCCATAGCAGGGTTGTCAGATTTTTTTGAGCCTCTGTCGCCAAATTGTTAATCAGAAATCGCCAAAATTAAATTTTATATATTTTTTTTAAAGAAAAACTGCAAACAACTCAAATATTTAGTGCTTCAAATTTTATATAATTTTAAAATGTAAATTCAGTATCAACAAAGTCAATGATAGTTTCAGTACCTAATAATTATTATTAATTTCAATACACTTTTGTGACATACATAGCTCAATTTTAGGTCAACCATTTTAAAAATTTATTATATTTTTTAATAGAATAATTCTAAAATTATATAATTATCCTATTAATTTTATAAATTGTTTCGAAGAATTAATTTATTCATGTAAGTTTTCCTTTCATTATGTCCCATAAAATCTTAATATTCATATTTGAAAGATGATGGAAAATAAATCGTCAAACATTTATTGAAGATATTTATAAATTAAGGATCTTTATTTTGTTAGTCGGGGTTCATAAACAGAAATTTTTCTTGCTGCAATTCGTAGACGAGAGAGGTAAAGGGAATGTAAATGTTTAGTATTCCCTTCTCTCTCCTACGAACTCAGAATTGCAGCAGGAAAATTTATTGTGTGTGATCCCCGACTTAGATCAGTGGTTTTACAAACTCTAGATTCGTGCCTTTAAATTTGATAATTTAAAGGTATTTCTGAAAATATGTACATATGTTGAATTTCAAGTTTGAATTAAAATTAATATTCATTTGAAAAAAGTGATACTTTCTCAATTTCATATCAAATGTTATTCCTAAATAATTCTTAATCAAAAAATAAATTAATACTTAAATATAAAAATTAATGGCATATTCTCAATTTGATACCAAATGCTTTTGTTAAATCATGCTATATTTAAGAAAATAGTAAAAACATTTGATTTCAATTAATTATAAATTTAAGATAAAACCTTTGTATTTAAAAATGAATTTTAAAATTACTAATAAATGTCATACAATAGTTTTAGAATTTTTACTCTATATTTTTTGCATTTTATAAGTATGGAGAAATTAATATACATATGTGTGTTATCTGTTTAAAGAAATACTTTTAATTTTATGTTCAAGCAAAAGTTCTTAGCGACCACCTAAAAATCTTTATACGGACCCCCATTTGAGAACCGCCGTTTTTGATAGAAAAATACTAAATATGGACGTTGGCTAGTAAGACAACGTAATAGTTTTACTATGCAAATATCTATTTAACAAAATTTTAAAAATTAGCCAAATAAATCGCCACCTTGTTAAAAATCGCCAAAAAATTCGCCATGTCGCAAAACGAAAAATTCAGTCGCCAAGAGCAATTAAAAATCGCCACATCTGACAGCCCTGGTCCATAGTATAATTATAATCTAAATCTACATGTGAAATAATTCTCTAAGAGAGCGAATTTAACACTCTCTGGCAAAAAAATCTTACATATTATGTTACGTTTTGCATCCATTTAATTTTTTTTTTGCATCGATTAACCGTGATTACCTCTATTTGGGTTTCTAAGCATAATTTTTTTGATAGCATTTGAACAATCAAATACAATATGAATAGAACAAAAAATAGGAGTCCCCTCATTTGAATAAGATGAGTCAGAGAAAGGCAAAATCCAAATTTACTTCATTTATAAAAAGCTAGTTAAGAAAAATATGAATTTTAAAAACATTATATGATTTTTTTAAGAAACATTTATAATAAATCCTTGAATAACTGAATAATACAAATAAAAAGTGTTCCTCCATTAACCGGGAATGTTGATTATCCAGATTGCTTCCGGTACCGACCATAACGGATAATCGAGGCCTCACTGTAGTTAATATAAACAAACTGTAAATGTAAACAAAACATAAATATAAACAAAGCGTAAATGTAAACAAATATTGACAGAAATATTACAAAATTGAAAGCTGCAAAAAATTATCAGCTGTTTTTATACTGTTACCTGATATTATTGTACCATGGCTAAGATTTAGTCATAGTCAGGGTATACTAAACAGGTATAATCGTCGCGGCAACAAATACAACAACCCAACTTTTTGCCTCTCTTTCGTGTAGTTTATGTGTCAAAAACAACTGATTAAAATACATTGCAAAATATACAATCTTATTTTTTTGTTACTATATGTAAACAATAAAACGTAAACAAACTTTGACAGATCTCATACACAAAAACAAAATCAGCTGGGCCGACGATTATACCTGTTCAGTGTACCCTGGTCATAGTATAATAATAAAGTACTCATAGTATAATAATAAAGTATACTCGTAAGACCAGCTGTTTTACAATTTTTTCATTAGCAAACCTCGCGGTACTGTCAAATTGTTTTTGTATTCACATGTAAAATATTTTTTGAGTTTTTTTCTCTTGCTCTCTTTCGTTCTCTCATTTTTTCGTTCAAAGCATTCTGACATTGTGGGCAGTAGTTTTACACTAACAAAATACAAGCAATTTTTGTTTTTGTAGATGTGCGAGTACTTTATTATTTTACTATGAAAGTACTCGCACATCTACAAAAACAACAATTGCTTGTATTTTGTTAGTGTAAAACTACTGCCCAAATGTCAAAATGCTTTGAAGAGTAAAAAAACTCGAAAAAATGTTACATATGAATACAAAAACAATTTGACAGTACCGCGAGGTTTGCCAATGAAAAAATTGTAAAACAGCTGTTCTTACGAGTATACTTTATAATTATACTATGGATTTAGTAAATGTTACTTTGTGCCGCCCAGGCGCTCCCCATCTCCCCCCAGAAAATTGAAGTAATTGACATAGAAGTTATGATCTCATCATTTATTAATTCAATTTTAAACGTTTTACTATCCTTAATTCTAATAAATTTATCATATGGAAGTAAAATTATAATAATAGATGGAGCCACTGCATTCACTTCGAATAAGATAGAAATATATGTTTTTTGTTAAATTTTAACCCTTAACGCTACATCCAGACTACCCTTTTTCTTGTTCGCACAAGAATAAAACGTCGGCAGAGCAACACATACAATTTTGTTTTCAGTGGGCAGAACATTTGTCGAACAAATCATAATATTTCGTTTGCCGTCAGTGTTGCTTCGATACTTTTACATTCAGCGCCTCTTCTTCCGCATACAAAATGACGTTTGATGGCAGATATGGTTGATCAAACAATTGTGCGAACAACGGTGTGTGAACAAGAACAAAACATGAACAACTTGGGTCCACACTATCCAAATGCATGTGCGCACAACATTTTGTTCAATGTGAGAACAAGAAAAAGTCTCGTGTGGACCGCAAATAAATGCACCTTGATAGATTTAAGCTACCAGATTTTTAAATGATTGGCTTTGGTATGGCAACACTTGTACAAAATGGTTTAGTTGTCATAAAAAATTAAGTTATTTATAAAATTAATACACTAATTTTGCCACACAAATTGTTTTAATTTAAAGAAGCAACAAATCGAAGCAACAATAAGAATAATAACGTAGAAGTTAAACAATTAACAATATATTAATACTGTTTATGGAAATTTATAAATAAACATCAAGTAAGTGTAATTTATTTTTCTTATAGCTGAAGATCTAAGTTACGCGCTAATAAAATACAATAAGAGAGATTGACACAATTAATTTTTCTATTTTCTTTTATTTTAAAGGTAGAACTACTAGTTGAATTTGTATTCTCTTAAATATTCTCAAAATAGAAAAAAACTATGAAAAAATTCGCACGTTTGCGTTTATCACCTAATAATATAAATGAAGAAATGTCGAATAATCAAAATACTCAATCTCATAGTTCTAATAGTGAACCCATAGTACGCACTACAGGACGCATTAAAAAACCTAAAGCTGTATTTGATCCCTCAGATAATTATTTGCCACGCGCTCAACGTTCATTAAATACTGCTGGTGCAACAACTTCAGCCGTATATCACAACACAACATCTTCGACGTTGGAAAGACGTGCAAGTTACAACACAAAAGCCTCTTCAACTGTATCACCATCGGGTCAAACAGAATCTAAAGATGGCTGTGTTATTTGCAAGAAAAAGGAATCGAAGCGTCCGGCGTTTGCCAGTAAAAATCCTCTTATTCATTGCCAGGAGTGCCCAAGAAAGATTCATAAAGTTTGTTTAAAGGTTGATTTTGAAGATTTCGAAAGTGTACAACGTAACTATAAATGTGATCAATGTACTACCTGTAGAATATGTAATGCTACATTTAATAATCCCGAAGAAGAAATGATCACTTGTTCAAAATGTACAAAATCTTTTCACCTTGTGTGCTTCCCTACCAAGATTATAAAAACGGAAAATATGCGTAATTGGAAGTGCAACAAGTGTCAAGTTTATAATAATATTACGAATGGCACTACGCTGCCAGTTAAGAAAATACGTGAAATAATAGGTGGTGGAGAACCATTAGCTAATAATACACCCGTAAAAGTTGCAAAATCGGCAATTGAGAAAAGTTCTCCAGATGAAAATTCCATTAACAATGTAATTTCAAGCTCAATTTCTCCGCCAGTACAGAAAAGAACTGCGACGAAAATTGAACAAACAGTTAAGAATGGTTCGAGTACACCGCCGGAAAAACGTTTAAAATCTTCTACACAATCTCCTGATACTGTAAGTGTAGAAACGTCATCACTAAATACACAATTCAAATCAGCTTCAACAGTCCTTTGCTTTACCCCAAATGAACATTTTGATGATATACCCGATGTCAAGGAATGGTCTGTCGATCAGGTGTATGAATACTTTTACAAACATTTCCCAAAAGAAGCTCATGTGTTTAAGGAAGAGGAAATCGATGGTCGTTCGTTGTTACTACTTAAACGCAGTGATGTCGTTAAGAAACTTCCCATTAAATTGGGACCATCTTTGCGTATTTACAGTCTTATATTAAAAATACAAGCTCAATTAAATGACCCCACATTGGGTTGGAATTGTGGTTTGTAAGGCATACACATTTTTCTTTTGAAATGGTAAATCTACTGGGTAGATTAACAAGTTTTCTTATTTTATTTACTTTTTCATATTTCATATAAAATTTTCATTTTTTTTCGTTTCATTACAATTTAAATTTGTTCATTATTGTTTAACACTCACATATTTAGTTTCTCGATAAGAGGTTTTCTTTACATTTACCTAACAGACTAGGTAATATGTATATATGTATACATAAAAATATTTGAAATAATTTGAGTGAGCAATAGTTTAGCATAAAAATTGTTGAGTGTACAATTAACACTCGTTATATTGGATTTTTTTCTTTTGTTTTTAAATATTAATTTTTATAAAAAAAATATTAACACTTTTCTTTAACAATTGTATTTGAAATAAATAGAAATTAGTAATAAAAATAAAGTTTTTTTATTTTATTTAAGTATCGTTATTTTTAGGTGTGAAATTTCGCTGTAGAAAATCATCAAAAATCGGTATCGCAGACGTCAAGAACACTGGGTCGTTTTAAAAAATTCAATAAAGAAAAATTGCCTAGTACCAATTTTTGGAAAAATTTTTATTTGAATAAAATTTAGAAAAAAACTTAGGTATATGATTGATTATGAAAGCGAATCAATTTGAAATCTAAAAAATGTGTGATGAAAATATATATTTTGTCGTTTTCGTTATGTATTTCAATTCATAGTAATATAAAAATCCTTCTTATGCCTATAAATATATATTACAAAGATTTACTCTTAAATCATACTATAAAAAATAAATTTCAGTCATATTCAATACTCTAATTCAAACGGCTCTCCAGCCAAAATATATAATAAAAAAAAAAACAAAGTTACATAGTTCCAAAATCACATAAGTAGTAGAAACATCAAAAAAGAAATTAAAAATTCACACAGTTGCGAACCATTTAGGAAAATAATAAAAATAATTGATGAATCAGTTTCTATTCGATTTTATTACATAATTTTTTATATTTATATTTATCTCAAATTATTTCTTTATTTAACACATGGGCTTTATATAAGAAAAATTAAGCAGTGTTGAAAAAATGGTTCTAAAAATCAGCTGCAATTATGAATGAAATAAAAAATAAAAATACTTTTTATTTCATTTCTATTTCTTATTTCTAATTAAAAAATAATTGTTAATCAATCTATTATCTTTTGAATAAAAATATTAAGGATTTCTATTTATACTAAAACAATTGAATTTATTATAAATTTGTATCTGATTGAACAAAATAAATGAAAAATTAAAATATTTTATTTAACCAAAAGAAAAACAAATATATTTTTATAAGATAATCAAAAATTTTTTATTTGACTATTTTAAAGTTTAATAATATTCATATATATTTTATTTAAATAAAAAAAAGTTCAACAAATTTTTCTGATTTTTATTCAAAAACTTTATATTCAAATAGAAACATTTAAAATAAATATTTTTATTATTTTATTCAACAAAAACTCCAAAAAATAAAAATATTCAGCCTCAAAAGGCTTGAATAACAAAAAATTATAAAATTTTTTCAAATATTCAAGCATAAAGAAAAATATTTTACTTATTTTTCTTTTTCAAAGTAAATTTAAAACTATTCAAACAAATTCATGTTGAATAAAAATATTCAAAAGTTTTCTATGAATAAAAAAAAATTGAATGTTTTAAAACAGATATTATTTTATTTTAAAAATGGAAAATAAAATAAAGAACAATTGTATTCAAACTAAAGAAATAAAATATATTTTAAAATTAGTCAAAGACTTAAGAATTTGATTTATATTTTATAAATTCATATTCGAATACTTTTGTGGAAATATTATTTTATCTAACTTGTTAAAAAATGGAATAATATTTAAATAATTTTTATTCAAACTAATTTCAAGTAACTGAAAATCATATTACAAAGAGTATAAAATAATTTTAAAGAAATTTATTTCTAAAAATATAAATAAAATATTAAAATAATTTATTTTTAACAAATATTTTGATTGAAAATATTCACAATGAACAGCTATGCTAAAAATCAATCGAAATTTATCAAAACCTTTTAAACCGATTCGATTTAAAAACGAAGCTAGAAATTCACCCAAATCCTCTAGCTCGAAACATCCTTCTAGGCAATGGATATACTCGATTGAAAAGAAGGCAAACATCAAACTTGAGGAGTTAAAAAAGTGTATCCTCCTAAAATTAAAGATATACAGTGGCTCAGAGCTTATTTCGTGTGTTTACAATTTAATAACATAATTGTTAATAATTACTTTATTTTTGTATGAAATTAAAAAAACAACAGCAGATAATTAAATATAAATTGTTTTTTATTTATTAATAACATGAACAAAAACATAAAAGTAATTCATCCTTAAAATAAAAAATTAACAGAAAAACAATTATAACAAAAAGCCACTTCACAGCTTATTTCGTGTACGTATTAAAATTAAGAAGTTTACATGTTTTTTTTTAGGTTTAAAAAATAACAAATATTTGGTTGGGAAACCTTTTAGCTTTAAAACATCTTTGAGTCTAGATTGCATAAAACTTACAAGTTTTTTTGTGTATACCGTTGATATTTTTTCCCATTCTATTCGAAGAGCCATTTTTAAGCCCTTGGTGATTTCTGATGTTTTTCTCTAGTAAACTCCACAGATTTTCAACAAAGTTTAAATCTGGTGATTGGGCTGGTGTTTTAACGACGTGAGGACAGTTTCTTGGTAGCCATGCTTGTACAATGTTCGATTTGTGTTTGGGGTCGTTATCTTGATAAAACCAAAAATCATCTGCAATACCCAATTTTTCTGCACTTTGGAATAAATTATTTTGAAATAAATTTAAATAAACGGTTTTGTCCATCGTGTTATTAATAAACACGAGGTTACCAAATGTATGACTTACCATCTGACCCAAAAAGATTAAATTTGCTTTCGTCAGCAAAAATAACCTTGTCCCAAAATGATTAGTCTTTGTTGACATGATCTCTGGCGAACTGCAATCTACTCTTGAGATTCTTTGGGCTAATAAATGGTTTATTACGGGCGGTTCTTCCGTGGAAATCAGCACGACGGAGAATTCTTCTAATTGTCTCTGGATTACATGACTTTCCTAGGAAATTTTCTGCTTCTTTTGCCAATGCTGGTGCGCTCAATCTGGGATTCTGCTTAATTTTTCTTAGTATCCAAAGTTCGTCAGCCTCAGTAAATATTTTATTTGGTGCTTTTCGGTTTTTATCTGCAATTCTCCCCTCTGGAACATATCGCTGGATAATATACTGAACTGTAGAGCAGCTCAAGTTAACGATTTCGGCAATTTGCTTTTGAGTTTTTCCATTTTTAAAATGCGTGATAACAAGTTCACGTTTTTCTACAGATGTTCGTCGATCCATGATTAAAATGTAACTAATTAATAATCTAAAGCTTCTAAACATTATTAATAAATTATTTATTACTCCATTCTATGCAAATTCTTATTATTGGAACGATAATAAGTAACGGTAAAATTTAAACACGAAATAAGCTGTGAGTCTATTTTTCTTTATTTTGTGATTTTGTACTGAATTATTGCTATGATTGAACTATTTAATGTTGTTTTATTGTAATTGCAAAAAAATATATATCTCTTTTCATTTATTTCAATAAGTAAGAATATTATCAAGTAAAATTTTAATGAAAACTAAAAACACGAAATAAGCTGTGAGCCACTGTATATGTCTTAAACTAATTGCCAAAATATTAGGAATCAATTATTTCACTTTCGTGAGCTGGACCAATTTTAAAGTAGGTACCCCAAAAAAATATTTTCGATCAACACTATACACAACTTTTAATTGTTTATATTATTAATTTATAGAATAAAACAATTTTCCAAAATTTTTACCTAGGTAATTTAGTTAGCGCAGGGACGATATGTAGATTTTCAAAAAATATTGCACCTTCGGTTAGTTAAATTAAATGTATAATAATACTTATAGTGTATGTAACTGGGGTATGCTTTTTAATATTTCTTGGCTGATACTTAAATATTTAAGAGAATTTTCATTTACTATATGTAAGAAACTAGTTAATTCATTCAAATTTATTTATTCCATATTTCCAAGCAAATTAAAATCAACGGCTCTGTTGAATAAAAATACAGTGGTTTTCCGGTTTAACGAATGATATATTGTCAGCCCAATTCGTAAAATCAAAAAATTTGTTAAATCGCGAATATATTTTACTAACAAAATATATTTTAAAAAATTTATTTTAAAGTCTACATTTCAACTTTTTAACGTTAAAACACAATTTAGTTATCTTATAACAACAAAAGTGAAAAATAAAAAAATAAAAAATTAGCAAAATTAAAATTTTCAAAAAACAAACCTCGAATAACAGTTTTTTTTTTTTTTTTTTTTTTTTGACAAATTACAAAGAATTACCTATGGTTGCAAATACTAGAGAGTAGGTCTTTGATTAAAACTGTTATGAACTGTCTATAATGTTAAATCGACTTAATAAGTAATTCTCAATTGAATGGATACTTTAAGATTTTTCATAATTCATAACATTTGGTACAAAGTTTGATACTGATAAAAAACTTCTTTGCACCGAATTTCATTAAAATATTCTTAATTTTAAGACAATTTTGAGTGTTGAAACTCAATTCCGGGGGAACATTTGTATGGGGGCTAGGTGAAATAATAGACCGATCACAATCAATTTCAATAGGCTTCGTCCCTGTATTATAAAAGTCCCAAGTGCCAAATTTAATTGAATTATCTTCAAAATTGCGACCTGTACTTTGTGCACAAGGCTTACGTGGACAGCCAGTCAGCCGTCCAGATAGCCAACCAGCCAGCCAGACGGACGGACATCGATTTAAAAAGTGATTCTGAGTCGATTGGTATACTTTAAGGTGGGTGTTAGATAACGTTTTCTATGCTTTACGAACATCAGCATAAACGCATAATACCTATGGTGGTGCAGTTTATAAATATTGTCAAAACAAAAAGCTCTAATTTTCTTCTCTTGCATAAAAGGGGAGAGTAGTACTCTTCCAATAGGATGAACAATTTGTTTTATTTATTTTCTCTTATTTATATAGATTTCAAATCACATTTTTTGGATTCTGAGTCGATTGGTATACTTTAGGGTGGGTGTTAGATAACGTTTTCTATGCGTTACGAACATCAGCATAAACGCATAATACCTATGGTGGTGCAGTTTATAAATATTGTCAAAACAAATAGCTCTAATTTTCTTGTCTTGCATAAAAGGGGAGAGTAGTACTCTTCCAATAGGATGAACAATTTGTTTTATTTATTTTCTCTTATTTATATAGATTTCAAATCACATTTTTTGGAAAAATTCGTTATATCGAGTACTAAAATATGTAGATTGTTCGTAATATAAGGTACTCAATGTTAAAAATTTGGACGTACTAACGAATTCGTTAAACTGAGTATTCATTAAACCGGGAAACCACTGTATTTTCTTTTTAACATTAATAAAGGTTTTTTCGTGAAGTTGACCTTCGCCGGACTCAGAAACTTAATCACCACATTTCAAAGTAAAACTTTCACCACATTTCAAAGTAAAACTAAGTGTATATTTTGAGCTTTTTTGGAAGTTATTAATTACTTCCAAAAAAGTGAAAACAAATATATTTTAAGATATTTTTATTGAAATAATTTTCTACAGGCCTGTCACAGAAAACCATTCCGATCGAAAGTGGAATTAATTCCGTATTTTATTTCTTCAAAAAACATAAAACGAAGAAATTTTTCAGAATGGAACCACTTTAAATTTTCAAAGTGGAACTGATTTTGTGGTTTCCTAAAAATTTCTTCGTTTCATGTTTTTTGAAGAAACAAAGTACGGAATTAATTCCACTTTCGATCAGAATGGTTTTCTGTGACAGGCCTGATAAACATAGTTTATAAGTATTTTAAAGGCAACGTACAAGAAGTTTACCATTTCTTTAAAAAATTGAACTTCTGCATCTCTTTTTCAATCAATCTTTATATAATCTAGGGATTATATAATAAATTCTGTTAAAAATATTTTTTTTTTTTAATTTTTTCACCAAAAACCTAAATTTTCACTAATAATCTTAATTTTTACTACAATCTGATTTTTTACTAAAGTTTTGAGTTTTCACTTGAAATCAAATTTTTCACTTAAACCCGATTTTTATTAAAAAAAAAAACGATTTATCGATGAAAAGTCAAAAAACTATAGTCGATCAAGTCAAACATATCATGATAACCTACAAAACTGCGTTTGAAGCTCAACCAATGAACAAGACCGGTTAAGATCCTTATAAATCTGTTTAGCTAAAATATTAATAAGGGTTGGAAGGCTGGAGAGGAATATCAAGTCAATGAGTTTCTCTAAGCCAGTAAACAAAATAAGTTAATTATTTTGTTTGCTCAGAAAATGAAAATAAATCCCAGTAGAAATTGTAGAACGAAATGAAAATAACAGAATTAGAATTTATTAGAAAAATGTATTTTTATTTCAGGAATTAGAAATTACCTCCATACATTGCTGTGGACAATATAAGAAGTCCAAATTTTAGTTAAGGAAAAAAGGAAGTAGCATCTGTGACCTTATGTCCAATTTGACGTTTAAAATTTAGGCGTTAAAGTGAAAGAGATAGATAGCTATTTCGATAACTATTTATCTTACAGCAATTAGTCTTGATATATTGAACCAATTTAAATATTAAAGAGACTCAATTATTTCAAAGATTTTAAGGCCTTTGGCATTAACAAAATCCTTAGTACTATGGTTACTGCTTAAATAAAATTTATTTGTGTCAAATTTTATCTTAATACTGTAATTTTTTAATTTATATGCGAGAGGAAGTAATTTTCGCGTCTTATATGGGAGCTATGCTTAATTATGGACCTATAAAATTTGGTATTCTGGTTCACTCTTTTCTATAATTTATTTACACCAAATTTTATTGAAATTGTGGCATAAATAAGGTATTTCCGAGTATATACTATATATACTTTAAGAAGGGTGTTGAATTATATAAAAATTTTTTCTGAATTAATATTTTAACTCATTTAAAAAACACACATTTTATTCATAAAGGGTATTATTATTATTTTTTTTTTTAATATTATTTTTGTTCATACCTATAAAACTTAACACAATAACGAAGTTGTAAATTGGGTAATAGTTTATGGTTAAATTGAAATTATATAAATATCCTGTGTAAAATTTGTTTTAACACCCAATTTAATTTTTTATTTTACCCACCATCAAAAAGATGGGGGGTATATTGATTTTGTCATTTCGTGTCTAACATGTCGAAGGAATCATCTAAGACCCCACAAAGTATATATTTTCTGGGTCCTGGTTAGATTCTGAGTCGATCTAGCTATGTCCGTCCGTCTGTTGAAAGCAGGATAGGGCTCAAACGGAACAACGTAGGGGGACGAAATTTGCTACAAATGTTTGTCTTATATAAGGTTTGTTTGGGATTGAAAATTGGCAAAATCAGTTAATAAACAAAACAGTTATGGGCTAAAACCTAGAAACACAGGGTGTACGTTTTATACTTTTCTGCTGATATTTCATCAACAAAAGCATGTACGACAACGAAATTTTGCACGTATAGTTCGGGGATCGATATAAACTTGGAAACAAAAAATGGGCGTGGTCCGCCCTCTTTACAGCCCACCTCCCATATAAGGTGAAAATTAACGAAATTGTGTTCAAATAGTTCAAGGACCAATGTAAACTCGGAAACAAAAAATGGGCGTGGTCCGCCCACTTTACCGCCCCCTCCCATATAAAGTAGAATTTGAAAAAGTTGATGGTGGGTATATAGATTCGGCCGGGCCGAATATAACATTCACGCTTGTTTTTTTATTCAATATTTTCTCCATTTTTTAAAATGAGTAAAAAAAGTTTCATTTGCATAATCGTTTCAATAAAATTTAAATATGCTTTTTTCATATTAAGCCATGGTTTTTGTTTATGCTAAAACTTAATCAAATTTTTGATGATTAATTTTTTTTTTTTAATTTTTCTTAATAGGTTAATAGTTATTTCCCCAAAAATAATTACATTTAATAAATTTTAACTTGAATATTAATTTCTTTTTTAGAAATATAGACTTTTGATAGATTATTAACTTCTACAAAAAGTGCAACCGGTTTTTTTTTTCTTCAAAATACGAACTATTCGAAACTTATTCGAAAATAATTTATTTATGCTAACATTTATTTACATTTGTTTCAGGCACAAGCTGATTTTATAAGTTTAAAAAAGACCTTTTTATTTTGAAATAAAGTTATTTTTTTAAATTTGAACTGAATTTTTAACATTTTGAGAGAACAAAAATAAAATATATATATATAAAAAAAGGACCTGTCATAACCAAGGTTGGGTATCGTTACCGCTAAAATACCCTTACCGCTTAAAAAAACCCATTCAATTTGACTACCGTTACCGAAAAAATTGTAAATACCATTGCCGCTAAAATACCTTTCCGTAATAGATCGAAAAACCAATAACGCAAAAATACCCTTGGCGAAATATTTTACTGTTAATTGTGTCATTTATTCTTCTGTTGAGTGGTATGTATTTTCTATCGATAATAAAGTATATGTGATCTTTTAACGGTCTCTTTATAACATGTTTGTCGAAGATTCTCCATTGGGGAGTTATTATTATTGGAAGTTACACTTGAGTGATTCCATATCAAAACGGACAAAACAAGGCATTTCCAGATTTTATATCTCCAATTTTAATGAAATTCGCTACAGATATTAAGTGCTGCTCAATTCACAAACTTTTAGAGTAAATACCACTCTGGGTCGAAAAATATGTCGTTTTAAAAATGGAAATGCTGTTGAATTTTTTCCAAAAGTGATCAAACTTATTTGCTCATAACATTTAAACTATACTAATTTTTATTTAATTTAATTTAAAAAGACATTGATTAATTTCGATTGATAATTTAACTCTACTCTATATTCGTGCCGAATTTCAAGTTGGAGACTCTTTTGTATTAGCTGTTATGAAGATAAATATTATTTGTATGTAAAAATTAAAATATTTACAAGTTATTTTGAAATGATATTATTTTATGAGCTCATGCTTAAAGAAAATTAAATTTTGTATGCAAAATTTGATTTTAATTTATATTTTGACACATGACTTCAAAAGCAAGACACTCTCTTACTTGAAATTTTGCATGAGTATGGAGAAGAGATGTGTTAACATTGTATAATTTGTTAAGAATTTTAAAGATATACAGCCGTATTCACAAAAAAATAATGTATGCTTGATAATGAGTTACTAACTTTTTGTATGTAAATTTCCATAAGAAAAAGTTAGTAACTCTTTATTAAACCTACATTAATTTTTTTGAATACGGCTGATAGTTTTCGGAGATATAATGGTTTAATTTTTGTTAGTCGTATTTTTACCTTTGAAATTTTGAACTAAATTAACAGAATATAATGACACTAAAGTAAACATTTTATTTTGTATAGTTCAGAATATATTGCTAATAAGATTTTATTTTGGTCCATAACTTCTAAACTAAATGAGACTCCAGCTTGAAATTTTACTGACGTAGGGAGAAGAGCTATGTCAAGATCATATATATTTTTTTTAATAATTTTAAAAATACCTTTTTTGAGATATACTGATTTCAATTTTATATGTTGAATTTTGACCTTTGAACTTTTGGTGTAATAAAACTTTGTATATGTCGTTATAAAGGTAATATCTTTGTTTTAAAAATTATACTAGATATCTACGATTTATATTTTAGAAGTTGTTAACAATTAAAATACAACTTTGTCAAGTTTTTAATTGTTTTTTTTCGATAGTTTCGATTTTTAAACCGTCATATTTTTGGACCGGAAAGAGACATGGGTCTAAAACCTTATGATTTGAAAAGCACTTCCAATGGTCAATACTTGTGAATTTCATTGTAATAGAGATCCGATTGCTGTCCGTTTTGAAATGGAATCACTCACTTCGAAACACTAGAAGTACAATAAATACAAAAATTTATGTTATAAATCTTTAAGGAAATACTTATAAATTATGTTCAAACAAACGGTCTTCGTCGTCCCTTACATCTTAGGGCACTTGGACTCACATTTGGGAACCAATATGCTCTATAAGACGATGCGAAAACTAGGAAATAAAAAGTTGTTATG
Source organism: Protophormia terraenovae (assembly GCA_951394005.1). NCBI lineage: Eukaryota > Metazoa > Arthropoda > Insecta > Diptera > Calliphoridae > Protophormia > Protophormia terraenovae. The sequence goes on along the minus strand of OX596077.1, from coordinate 10,412,540 downwards.
TTTACCTTTCAGCCGGCTAACAGCCGATTTTGAGCCGCCGCCAACAATTTTTAGGAAAGCCGCCGCGGGTCTCTGGTTTCGTTCCCGTTGATTTGTTTACATTCAACAATGTAACATACTGTCTCCACGCTGATATAATATGTAAGATAACGCCGGCAGAAGAGAGTAAACATTTTGTTAATATTATGTTAAATCTTAAACAAGGGGTAAATGTATTCTAACAAATCTCATAATATTTCATTATTTTCATTTAGTCACAGAGTAAACATGTACTTTTTATTTAAGAAATACGAAATTTTTTAGCACAATTTTAATGAAAATATGTTTCTAAATGTAGAATAACTATTAAAATAAAACAATTTTACAAAAAACATTGGTTTAAGTACTTTTAAAAATACACATTCACACACACAAACAAACTTTTGTATATGTGTATTTTTTTGAGAGTAAATCTTATAAGATAGTTGTGTAGAAAAATCGTATCACAACAGTTTCATAATATTTCTTATAATACTAATATTTTAGTCTACACGTCAGATAATTCTATCAGAGAGCGGATTTGACACTCTCTGTTACGTTGAGTCTATATTAGAGAAATTTGTATCAAGACAAAAGTAAAATTTCTGTTCGATTTGCAGATAATTTTTTATCTCTGTCAATTACGTTGAGTCTATATTAGAGAATGGCATCTTTTTTTGTCAGAGCTCGAGCGCTGACAATTTTCTTTTAACGCTGCAATAATACTGATAAATTCAGTCTACATTAGACAAATCTTTATCTTGATAAAATTTTGACGTTTGTCTTGATAAAAATTTGTCTAATGTAGACTCAAAGTTACATATTATGATATAAAAATATTACGTGGAGACCCAGTGTTAACCCGTTCGAAACAGCTGTCACAATTTTGTGTATTGGTATTTTTAACCCTACTATAGAGAAAGTTGCCAAAAAAGTACCATTTATTTCTTAAATTACAAACTTTTATGATGAGTTATACGATAGACGATTCAATATTAGCGAATATAAAGACACAGCAAGACAGCGATGAGGAGGATGCAGCAACATCCGATGTCGCCGGAGAGACCTTTATGGAAGTAATGGGCGGTTTTGGTGGCAACATAAGTGATGCCAATGTAAGCTATGAAGAACGTATCGAAGATCCGCTACAGGAAGGTGATGAACAAGAAATTGAGTTGAAAGAATTTCCATGGTATTGTGTGGAAAATGATTTTCTAAAACCCTACATATACGATGAAGATGAAACAGAGGTTAAGGTTGGCCGCAGTAAAAAAGCTAAATTGGAATCTGAATTGAGAGCTGCTAATGGTCAGGTATGGAGTAAAATACCTTTGGCACCACCTATTGCCGATGATGTGTCTGAGTTTTTGGCTGTTGGCAAAGGACCTGCAAAAAGTGTAACCAATCCACTAGAGGCTTGGCATTTGCTAATAGATGTGGGTATGCTAAATATGATAGTGAAGAGTACAAATGAAGTTATAAAGGCCACTAAGAAAAAGGAGCCGCATCAAAAAAGATTAACCGATTTAACAGAGTTGCGTGCTTGGTTGGGTCTAAATTATTTGTGTGGAGTTTTGCGTAATTCTATACAACCCGGACCGGTCGAAGAGCTTTGGACTTTGGAATTGGGTAACGCTATATTTCGTGCCACCATGTCTTTTAAACGTTTTGAGTTTTTAGCCGAATGTATACGTTGTGCCGACCAGTCTACAGCAGCTTCCCAGTTACATTTAGATGAAATAGCCAGCTTCTGGGAAAAGTTGGTTATAAATTGTAGATCCTATTATGCGCCCAGTGGTTTCTGTATGATAGATGAGCACATATTGGATTTGTCACAAGTAGAGAATAATCCTTTTCAACATGAATTGCCTAATCAAGAGGGATTAAACGGTTTACGTTTCATTACAATGTGTGATGCCAAAACAATGTATATCTGCAATGCCTTAGTAGCGAACGATATGCAGCCTTTGGATGAGGAAGTTTGCCAATTGGTCAGTGATATAAAAGGCACTCGCCGTTGTCTTTGCTTAAATGAACGTTTTACTAATATGCCGCTTTTACAAAAACTAAAACAAAGCCAACTACAGGTAGTGGGAGCTTTGCCAGCTAATGCTAGGGAGATACCAGCTGAACTCTATGGAGGTTCCTTGGGACCTCGTATATGGTATGCTAAAAATGATTGCACTTTAGTATCAGGTTTAGATGCGTCAGTCAGCCCTACAGGCTTTTTGGTGACCAATGGTCTCTCGGCTCGTATTAACACTGTTAAACTGTATCAGACCCTTAGAGTCTGCAATCAAAACGCCTATCAATACATGCAAATCTATGGTACTCATTATGGAAGCTTAAATAAGAATAATCGCTGGAGTTTAGAATATTTATTTTTCATGCTAGATGTGGCCGCCTTTAATTCCTGGACCTTATACAGGTTATCGGAAAATGGTGATGCTGGCATGGAACAACGCGATTTCCAACGTCAACTAGGTCTATATTTAACGCAGCAACAACTGAAGCAACGTATACATTTAAATGTTAAACTTCCTCTGCCGCTTAAATTACAAATTGCCGAAATTTTGGGAGAAAATGTAGAGGCACTATTGAATGGAGCTTCCAAAAAAATTGACGAATCTTCAAAATTGGGTTCGATATCGAATGAAAAAGCACATGTTCCTGGTGGTATTGTTTTGCAATCTCGTGAGAATGAATCCCGTAAACGTTGTCGAGGCTGTAAGAGTCGCAGTGGATCCAAGATTAAAACACGTTGTCAGCAGTGTTTGCAGCCTTTTTGTATGCGTCATTTAATATGTCGCTGTGAAACGTGTTCCGGTTACGAAATGCATTACTCGCCACGACTGGAAGATAAAAATGCAGATGAAATGAAACACCAGGAGAAAGAACAAGAAGAAGCCACACAGCTAGAATACGATGATGGTCAAGCGGAAGATGCTGACCTCTAAGATAGTTTTAAAGTAATAATTTATTTGTAAAAAGAAACAGAAATTAATTTTATAAAATTGGATGTAGTACATACTTTCTAACTACAAACTTTAATAAATGATTCAGCTAATATGGCTAAAATAGATTTTCTTTATGATTTTTTCTTTAACTAAATTAAGCTTAAGGGGTGTTTCGAATCATTACTTCATAAATACATTTGTTATTAACTTCTTTATTAAAACTACGGAAATATAACATAATTTGTCTATTTTATTTTTTAATAAATATTCTTTAGATGGGATTAAAACATTGCTTTAACGTCAGTATAATAATTCTACTTACTAAAAAGACAACGTAATGTTATACAACAAATTTGTGCTTACATGCAATAAATAAATGATTGTTATAAGTATACAAATTTACTATTTATGTCAAATAGCATACAAAGTTATACAATTAGCAAATAAATCATAGATGTAAACTTCATATACATTGACTAGATTGGTTTTAAAAGATGTTTATTCTTGTGATCCATTTCGCAGAAGTAAATTTAAAGATCATAACAAATTTTTAGTGACCTACATAGTGATAGTGCTTTGAAAAACAAAACTTATTTTAAAACAAAAGTGGTGCTCATACAAGAAGAGTTTATAAAATAATTCACAACATGATTGTAATGATGAGTTTTTAAAATTTATATTGAAATTCTTTTTGTTGAGCAGGTTTACGCGTAACTGGACCACTGTCCTTGTTGTCGTTTTGATTGAGAAACAAGCTGAGGAACTGTTCATTTTGTACTTCATTTAATGGCATTTCCAATTCACTGCATGATTTTATAATTTCAGCACAGGCTCGCAAATCTTTTCGATTGTCTATTATAGAAAGGAAATTGCATTTTAATATAAAATATAAGGAATATTTAAAATAATTTAAAATGTATTTACATTGATAGTTGAATAATAAGCTGAGACAGTTGGAGCATGCTTCACTTTGTTTATATTGTAAAAATACTTCAATAAGACGATGGACCGCATCCACATTATTGCGACTTAGAAAAGAAGCGCACAAAGAACTTGATCTAAAAAATAAAATAATGATTAAACGTTTTCTATTAAGATTATTATTTTTTTTACAAAAAGATTTTTTTTATTCGAATAAAATGCAAATTTATTAAAAATTTTCCTAAAATTAAAAAAAAAAAAATTAACATCGAAAATTTTTCATAAAATAAAAATTTAATTTATAGTAAATTCTCTATACTTTAATTTATCGTAATTTTTTTATAAATTTAAGTTATTGTAAACTGCAAAATAAAAATTTAATTTAACAAAAAATTTTGATACAAATTTAATCCAACGAACATGTTTTTTGTTTACAAAATTAAATTCAATGATAATTTTCTATAAAATTTGACGAAAATTTTCTACAAAACTTAGTGTCAAACGCCCAAATATGCATCTAAACGTTTAAATTAAAATGTTTACCTTTTAACTACCAATTGCTGCAGCTCCTCATAATGTTCGAATAAATCTGCTGCTGATTTTTGGTCACAAAACCAATCGCTAACAAAACATTGTTTCCACACACAGGCTACAACGAAAATATCTTTGTGAGTGTCGTATATAGATCTAGCCACCTCCATTAGAGACACTAAAACTGCCTCACTTTTTTGTGCTAAAGTTTCTTCGGCGATAGTACGAAAAGCAGCCCTCATCATCCGCTTGCCATCCTCGGTAGCCGCACCAGACTCGTAGCCACGATGTAGAGTCATTAAAGCAATATCGGCACCACCGCTGCGCCATAGCGCCATTGCTTTAAATGGTGCCAAATCGGCGTAAATTTTAGATAACGGATGACTTTGTTTCTTGCAAATCTCAGCAAATGATTCGATTTGTTGAATGCGTGACAAACTTGATAAGTATTTAAGACATGATATTAAAACTTCATGGGACGGTAATTGTTGCCAACGTATACATTGTCGCACCAAGTATAAAAAGTCTACTTTATTTTTAATTTCCAAAGTGGACATGAGCAAATTATCAAGTTGAGCTTGTGATAAAGAACGTATATCGAGACCCAGCTCTGGCGAACGTAACGCATGTAGGTCATTAATAACAGCCTTGGACATTAGTCCTAAACTCTGTGTAAAACTTGTGGACGAGGAGGTGGAATTGGTTGCCGGTGCCTTTGTTTTTGATTGTTGTTGATTAGCTGATAATGTTTGGCTTTCCTTCTTTTTCATTAAGTTTTCTCTCATTTCTTCCCATTTTTTGCTCTTACGCTCCACCAGTTCATTGGTAAAACTATCGATTGCATCGATTTGTGTGGACTTTCTTTGAACATTACCACCACCGCCTCCGGACTGCAAAGCTGGCCATAGAAAAGCTACACAGTTTTGAAAACGTTGCAATGCTTTTGGTGAACCTGGTGCGGCTACAGCAGCAGTTGTTGCACCACTACTAGTTAAACGGGTAAGCATTGCCATTGTTGTTTTCTTGCAAACAAATTTTAGGTTGTTGTTCTTGAACTTATTACACCTCACTTGCTCTATCACAGTTTAACTATTCGTTTAATAACACATAACTTTTATTAAATTTAAACTAAATCTAAACGAAAATTAACAATTATATATTTATTTCTATCGAATGTGTGGTAATCACACACCAACCACAATCGATTAAAAGAAATATAGAGAAAAATGTCAAGAAAAAGAAAATAAACAAAGAGAAGAAAATAACACCAAGCAGAGTTGCCGTTTTACTCCGATCTACTCATTTACCTCCCTAACTCACCTAAAATCGTAAATAAAAAATAATGGTACATTTATAAAAATAAAATATAAATAATAAAGTTTCATAAACACAACTTTTTTAAATATTATGTAATTTCTAGTGCAAAAAAAAAAAAAATTTTGGAAATAATTTTTCTTAATAGCCGGCCTTCGGCTGGGCGGAAGGTATGTCCAAAAGCGGATTCCCTAACGTAATCCTTCCTTTTTACCCAACTTTTTTAAAACAAAAATTTTTTTTGATACGAGTTTCTTAGGGAAATTCGATTTTCAAAGCCCTATAACTTCCCAAATATTTAATTACACCCGAAAATTTTCAATGGCGAAAAAATAAAATAAATTGGAGCTGAATCAGGGTGGCCTATTTATAGGAATTTTCTTTATCGAAATTATAGTATTTATTTGGCCGAATGAAAATAATGGTTTTTACAAATTTAAAAAATAAATCAACTAAAAACTAATTTTAGGCTTCTCGTAAAATTTGTAACTTATTATTTCGCTAAAGGTTTATTCATATACATATAAAACGTCATTACATTTTGGTAGTTTTTGAAGAAAATTTTGGTTGTAAAAATATTTTCATTGTGGCAACGCTGGCACCAAGTACATTGCCAACTACAATAATAAGGCACATTAAAGAAGGTAACAGCGGTTTGAAATGCATTTTATTATTTTTTTTTTATATTTGGCAATTGTTGCAAAGAAGAATTTTTTCAAATAGTTTGACAATATGAGAAGATTTAATTTTGAGAAAATAAATGAGTGATGAAAAATAAACGTTATTTTCTTGCTTGAACGCTTTTTTAAGAAACTACAGTTTTTAGTTTTCTTGTGTTTTACAAAAAATATGAATGATCACAAATAAACGTTATTTTCTTGATTGGACGCTTATTTAAGAAACTACAGCAGTTTTTACTTTTCTTGTGTTTTTATAAAAAAAAAAAAAAAATGAATATTTGAGGAAAAATATGAGTAATCACAAATAAACGTTATTTTCATGATTGGACGCTTATTTATGAAACTACAGCAGTTTTTAGTTTTCTTGTGTTTTTTAGGAATTTGAGGAAAAATTGAATATTTGAGAAACTACAGCAGTTTTAGTTTTCTTGTGTTTTTTATGAAAAAATTGAATATTTGAGGAAAAATATGAGTGATCACAAATAAACGTTATTTTCTTGATTGGACGCTTATTTAAGAAACTACAGCAGTTTTTAGTTTTCTTGTGTTTTTTATGAAAAAATTGAATATTTGAGGAAAAATATGAGTGATCACAAATAAACGTTATTTTCTTGATTGGACGCTTATTTAAGAAACTACAGCAGTTTTTAGTTTTCTTGTGTTTTTTTGAAAAATTGAATATTTGAGGAAAAATTGAATATTTGAGAAACTACAGCAGTTTTTAGTTTTCTTGTGTTTTTTATGAAAAAATTTAATATTTGAGGAAAAATATGAGTGATCACAAATAAACGTTATTTTCTTGATTGGACGCTTATTTAAGAAACTACAGCAGTTCTTAGCTTTCTTGTGTTTTTTAGGAAAAAATTTAATTTTTTTTGAGTGATCACAAATAAACGTTATTTTCTTGATTGGACGCTTATTTAAGAAACCACAGCAGTTTTTACTCTTGTGTTTTTATAAGAAAAAAAAAAATTGAATATTTGAGGAAAAATATGAGTGATCGCAAATAAATGTTATTTTCTTGATTTGTTATTTTCTTGATTGGACGCTTATTTAAGAAACTACAGCAGTTTTTATATCAAATGAATATTTGAGAAAAATATGAGTGATCACAAATAAACGTTATTTTCTTGATTGTACGCTTATTTAAGAAACTACAGCAGTTCTTAGCTTTCTTGTGTTTTTATATGAGAAAATTGAATATTTGTGGAAAAATATGAGTGATCACAAATAAACGTTATTTTCTTGATTGGACGCTTATTTAAGAAACTACAGCAGTTTTTAGTTTTCTTGTGTTTTTATAAGAAAAAAAAAAAAAAAATGAATATTTGAGGAAAAATATGAGTGATCGTAAATAAACGTTATTTTCTTGATTGGACGCTTATTTAAGAAACTACAGCAGTTTTTAGTTTTCTTGTGTTTTTATAAGAAAAAAAAAATTAATATTTGAGGAAAAATATGAGTGATCACAAATAAACGTTATTCTCTTGATTGTACGCTTATTTAAGAAACTACAGCAGTTCTTAGTTTTCTTGTGTTTTTATATGAGAAAATTGAATATTTGTAGAAAAATATGAGTGATCACAAATAAACGTTATTTTCTTGATTGGATATTGTTATTTTCTTGATTGGACGCTTATTTCAGAAACTACAGCAGTTTTTAGTTTTCTTGTGTTTTTTTAAGAAAAAAAAAAAAAAAAAAAAATTGAATATTTGAGGAAAAATATGAGTGATCGCAAATAAACGTTATTTTCTTGATTGGACGCTTATTTAAGAAACTACAGCAGTTTTTAGTTTTCTTGTGTTTTTTTTAGGAAAAAAATTGAATTTTTAAGGAAAAATATGAGTGATCACAAATTAACGTTATTTTCTTGATTGGACGCTTATTTAAGAAACTACAGTAGTTCTTAGTTTTCTTGTGTTTTTATATGAGAAAATTGAATATTTGTGGAAAAATATGAGTGATCGCAAATAAACGTTATTTTCTTGATTGGACGCTTATTTAAGAAACTAAAGCAGTTTTTAGTTCTCTTTTGTTTTTTAGGAAAAAATTGAATTTTTAAGGAAAAATATGAGTGATCACAAATAAACGTTATTTTCTTGATTGGACGCTTATTTAAGAAACTACAGCAGTTTTTAGTTTTCTTGTGTTTTTTTTTTAAGCCCAAATTACAATAACGTGTAGTCAGCAACAGTATCAGCAAAAATTATCAGCTGATTGCTGTAAGCACGACATGTTGCTGCCGTTATAATTACAATTCAGCGTAGGCAGCCACAATTTACAACCACCACTAGCTTTGTTCTACTTGTGTATTTTAGCCTCTCATTTATTTGCTCACTCTCTTTGTCTCGCTCTCATTCTGAATGCAGCGCAGTGAATTTAGAAACAGGGCTAAATGAAACAGCACTGCAAACTGCTGCTGACTATATGTAATCAACGCCATAACAAACAGTGCATTCTACATAATCAGCTGACACTGCAGCACACACTGCTGCTGACTACGCGCTATTGTAATTTGGGCTTTACAAAAAAAATGAAATTGAAAAAAGATTCGGCTGTGTCGAATCTTTGATACCCTTCACCATATTACCATATTACCATCTTACTATCTTATCGACATCATATTACCATATTACCGACAAATAATAAAATTTTCGCCTTAACGTATGCTTTCATATTTTCACATATATAAATCTAAATTTTTTTCAAACTACGAAAATTTGAATATATAAAAAAAATACAATCATAGCAGGCTTTGCTTTTAAAAAATAAACAACAACAATTCCATATCTATTTATTTTTGTACAGACTGCATATACAAAGAACAACAACAACACTGTTATTCATTATATTACTTCTGTTGCTAACTAAACTACTTGTCTTAAAAGCAAAAACGTCACTAATAGTCATTACAATTCTTAATATACAAGTTTGTGTATGTATTTATGTATATTCTTAACAGATATGTTTTAGTTTTTAAAAATAAACAACAACAATTCCATATCTATTTATTTTTGTACAGACTGCATATACAAAGAACAACAACACTGTTATTCATCATATTACTGCTGTTTCTAACTAAACTACTTGTCTATACAAAAAACAAAAAACGTCACTAATAGTCATTACAATACTTAATATACATGTTTGTATGTGTATTTATATTCTTAACAGATTTGTTTTTGGACCATTTCTCTGTTGATTATAAACGAATTTGGTTTATTAAAAAAAACGAAATTTTATAAAAAACATTTATGACTGATCTATATAAAAATAAAAATCTGTAGCTTGAACAAGGGCTTCAAAAATAAAAAATTCGTTTTCCCCGATATCTCAGTTATTACTGAACCGATTTATTTCATTTTTTCAGAACAAAAATTCAGAAAATAATTTCCGAGCCCTCTTTAAAAAGTCGAAGTCCCTGGTATATGCAAAGGCTTCAAAAACTGAAAAACCGGTTCCAAAAACCGGTTTTTAATGCATATCTCCACCATTTATAAACCGATCCTGCTGATTCAAAAAACCGAAATTTTATAAAAATATTTGTGACCGATCTGAATAAAAATAAAAATCTATAGCTTAAACCAAAGCTTCAAAAAATAAAAAATGCGTTTTGTCCGATATCTCAGTTATTATTGAACCGATTTATTTAATTTTTTCAGAACAAAAATTGAGAAAAAAAATGTCCGAGACTTCTTTGTAAAAACGAAGTGCCTAGTATATACAGAGGCTACAGAAACTGGAAAACCGGTTCTAAAAACCGGTTTTTTTAACATATCTCCGCATTGTATGAACCGATCTTGCTGAATTCCAATAGCAAAATTCTCGAAAGCATTTCCGATCGTTTGATATATATATTATATATGTCAGTTATCGGTGGGCTTCATAAACGCCATTTCAACCGACACACGGACGGACGGACATGGTCCTATCGTCATCATTTCTTACAAGGATCCCGAAAATGTAAACTTTTTTGCTCTCCGACGAAAATTGTGTGACAAACTTATATATACCTGTCTAAAAACATATTTTAGACACTCCAAATAATACTATATTTTTTTTACGTGTAAAATTATCTTTTGCTTTATTAACAATTATTGTGAATTATCATGAATTGTAACGATTACTTTTATTTTTTACTAAATGTATCCGAAAATACACAAAAACAAAATATTGTAGAAAACGAACGTTTCTTCGTATTAAAAATTATTTAATATCGTTCACTTCCATTTATAATAAGCTTTGGTGAGCATCAAATGAATTAATAAATTGAACTCTTGTTTAAAAATTATACAATTATTTCTTTTAATTTTCATAACCCTAATTTGTAATATTGGCGCAACGAATATTACAAATATATCGAGACAAAACGCTTATTTATTTAACAACCTCCTGTTTATAGTCCATCACATTCCACTCCTGGAGCACTTAAATACGTCAATTAAAGTAAGCGATTTGCACAATACCCTTTACACCTGTGGTGAAGGGTATAAAAATATTTGAGGAAATATATGAGTGATCGCAAATAAACGTTATTTTCTTGATTGGACGCTTATTTAAGAAACTACAGCAGTTTTTAGTTTTCTTGTGTTTTTATAAGAAAAAAAAAAAAAATGAATATTTGAGGAAAAATATGAGTGATCGCAAATAAACGTTATTTTCTTGATTGGACGCTTATTTAAGAAACTACAGCTGTTTTTAGTTTTCTTGTGTTTTTTACAAAAAAAAAAAAAAAAAAAGAAAAATTAATATTTGAGGAAAAATATGAGTGATCACAAATAAACGTTATTTTCTTGATTGGACGCTTATTTAACTTTGAGTCTACATTAGACAAATTTTTATCAAGACAAACGTCAAAATGAACTCGAATTTATGGAAGGTGGCAACAATTGTGCAAAAACAACAATATGGCGAATTCATTAATGTTTTTTATGTATGCAGTTTGACAGCTGTAACAACCAAAAATAATAATCAGCTGTTTAACTGAGGCTACCTTGTATAGATTCGCACCGATTCTGACGTTTGTCTTGATAAAAATTTCTCTAACGTCGAGTCTATATTAGAGAAATTTCTATCAAGACATACGTCAAATTTTTGTTTGAGTTGCAGATAATTTTTTATCTCTGTCAATTATAGGGGAAAACGTATGTCATAATAAGCCATGCAAAAAGTACCAACAACAATCAAGATGGCGTCTTTTACTAAGCATTATCAAAACAAAGTTGTCAGAGCTCGAGCGCTGACAATTTTCTTTTAACGCTGCAATAACACTGACAAATTCAGTCTACATTAGACAAATCTTTATCTTGATAAAATTTTGACATTTGTCTTGATAAAAATTTGTCTAATGTAGACTCAAAGTAATGTAGACTCAAAGTAAGAAACTACAGCAGTTTTTAGTTTTCTTGTGTTTTTTAGGAAAAAAAAATTTAATATTTGAGGAAAAATATGAGTGATCACAAATAAACGTTATTTTCTTGATTGGGCGCTTATTTAAGAAACTACAGCAGTTTTTAGTTTTCTTGTTTTTTTAGGAAAAAAATTGAATTTTTAACGAAAAATATGAGTGATCACAAATAAACGTTATTTTCTTGATTGGACGCTTATTTAAGAAACTACAGCAGTTCTTAGTTTTCTTGTGTTTTTTGGGAAAAAAATTTAATTTTTGAGGAAAAAATATGAGTGATCACAAATAAACGTTATTTTCTTGATTGGACGCTTATTTAAGAAACTACAGCAGTTCTTAGTTTTCTTGTGTTTTTATAAGAAAAAAAATTGAATATTTGAGGAAAAATACGAGTGATCACAAATAAACGTTATTTTCTTGATTGTACGCTTATTTAAGAAACTACAGCAGTTTTTAGTTTTCTTGTGTTTTTTAGGAAAAAAAATTTAATTTTTGAGGAAAAATATCAGTGATCACAAAAAAACGTTATTTTCTTGATTGGACGCTTATTTAAGAAACTACAGCAGTTCTTAGTTTTCTTGTGTTTTTATAAGAAAAAAAATTGAATATTTGAGGAAAAATATGAGTGATCACAAATAAACGTTATTTTCTTGATTCTTGATCTACAGCAGTTCTTAGTTTTCTTGTGTTTTTATAAGAAAAAAAATTGAATATTTGAGGAAAAATATGAGTGATCACAAATAAACGTTATTTTCTTGATTGCACGCTTATTTAAAAAACTACAGCAGTTTTTAGTTTTCTTGTTTTTTTTTTTTTTTAGGAAAAAAATTGAATTTTTAACGAAAAATATGAGTGATCACAAATAAGCGTTATTTTCTTGATTGGACGCTTATTTAAGAAACTACAGCAGTTTTTAGTTTTCTTGTGTTTTTTACAAAAAAGAAAAAAAATATTATTTGAGGAAAAATATGAGTGATCAGAAATAAACGTCATTTTCTTGATTGGACGCTTATTAAAGAAACTACAGCAGTTTTTAGTTTTCTTGTGTTTTTTAGGAAAAAAAATTGAATTTTTAAGGAAAAATATGAGTGATCACAAATTAACTTTATTTTCTTGATTAGACACTTATTGAGGAATAATTGTATATTTTTAATGGTTTTATTTATAGTTGAAAACTTAAATTTAACTGCAATTTGTATTTATTTTTTTTATTTTTCTGCAAAAACCAACCAATATTTGTATGTATATTTTTGAATTTTGTATTCAGCTTTTTCACATAGTCATTCTAATTTTTCAATTTCAAATGTTGACATTTTAGTAATGCGTTTCGGTTTATATACACAAAAATAAATAAGTAAAGAGTATATACATACCTACATGCATACATATTTGTATGAAATGCTTTTTTCTTTAATACTTTGTACGTACGAGTACACAGAGTAGTGGAGTACATATTGTAATTCTATGGTTAATATTCATTCCAACAAGCTGGTTACAAAAGTCAATGAGCTGTCATTGAGTTAGCTAGGAGCACCTCTTAAAAGCTGAAATATTAAATAATACATTATTTGTGTATTTTATTTTTTTTTTTTGGTTAAAAATTCACGTAAAATATTAAAATTTATGTAAGAGCTAAATTGAAATTATGCAGTAGATAATTTAACAGGAGAAATTACATTTCGATAAACGTATGAATGAAACATTGTTAGTTAAGATTTTGTGTGTGTGAGGGTTGCTACTTGTCTATTTATATAACATTGGGTCTACATTAGACAATTTTTTATCAAGACAAACGTCTAGATAAACGCGATTTCATTATTGTGTTTTATATATGCAGTCTGACAGCTGTAACAACCAAAAATAATAATTGACTGTTTAACTAAGGTAACCTTGTATAGATTGGTACTGATTTTGACATTTGTCTTGATATAAATTTGTCTAATGTAGACACTATGTAAGAGAATGAAAGTAGTTAATTATTTAAATATGATAGGTTTTCTTTTTATGCAAAAGCAATGTCATATTTAATTTTTTTGTTAAATAAAATATTATTTGTCTGACTTGTATTAAATTCCATTTCATAATTTTTCTTTAATAAATGGTAATATATTTTTTTTTTTTTAATTTCTGCTTTAATTTATATTATATATTATTGCCACAAAACAAATTACTAAAAAATGTCTTTTCTTTATGTTTTTAATAATGCAAATTAAAATCGGATTAAAGTTAATACTTCTTAAATTTAAAAACCTTATAAAATTTACGGTTACAAAGTTAAGTTACGACAATTTTATGCATTAAAAGAGAAAATATTTAACAAAGATTTATTAAAATTCCTTCATTGTGTATTCCGCAAACATGCATAATGTTTATTTTACCAGTCGGTGTACATACATTTGTATATAGTAGTGTGCAAAACAAAATTAAGATTTTTTGTCAAATATGAATTTTAACATTTTGAAAAAAGAGGAAATTTTCTATAACCTGAAATTATTAGATCTCAATTTTCTCAGTCTTTCGTATGTCCTGAAAATTTTTTTTCAAATAAGTGGCTACTTTATAGCACATTACTGTAGAAACTTGGTATAAAAAGAAAAAAATGGAACCGTACCAAAGCAAAAGGAATAGTTTAGTTAACAAGTATTGCACTTTTATAACAAGCGGTTGTTAATGCTGTCATCTTTGTTGTGGTTATTTTGTTATGTGTGTGTTAGAGTGTGTATGGAGAAAATATTCCATGAAACATAAATTGTATGTAGAAAGACTGACTGACCGACCAAGCATCCATCACCATTCCCAGCATAATCGCCATTAACAAACGTTGTCATAATAAAAAAAAATTCTGGCAATACTTTCTGGTCAGTCATGATAAAAATGTATGTATGTGTATGCAAGTCAAGTTTTCAAAAAACTGAAAAAAAAACTGCCAAGAAATATATAGAAACAATGTTATGCGCATAATTTAAGCGTAACAAAGTTATTGTAATATTTCCATATGACAATGTTCTTTTTTGTTGTTACTGTTTAAATGCGTCCTATAAAAAAAAAAAAACGTTTTTACCTGTGTTTTTTTTTTTTAATAAAGTTTATGTAGTAGCAGCTATTTTATAAATTAAACTAGAAAGTTATAGTTGGTTTACCTCGAATATATAATAACCTACCTGCACCATGGTGAAAGGTCATTAGAGTGTTGCGAAAAAGGCTTTTTTTTAAATTTCGATGTAGAAGACCAAATACAAATAAAAAATCCATAATGGGATTATATATATGATAAAATGGGATTATTAAATGATAAAAACATGAAGAAATCGAAAGCAATATTATAAGAAAAAGTTATAAACATTATTAAATCGAATCATTAAATGATGAAAAAATAATAAAGTGGAATAATATTAATGATTACGTAATTTTTAACTTTAATAATATACTACAATCATAGTATGTTGCTCTTAGTTTATAGTTACTAGAACCATATTTTTTCTTTGCGTGTATATATAGATTAAATCAGATACTCTGATTATACTCTTATCCTATTAGTTTTCCGTTTTAACGACTTTTAGTTTTGGCTTTTGTTTTAATTTGGCGATTTTTAGTGTTTTACAATAAATGCTACAACATTTTCAACATTAATTAAAAAAACCAAAAGAAAATTAGATTTTCCATTTAAAATTTAGGAAAGATCAATCGAAAATTAGATTTAACATTTGAATTTATAAAAATAACAATTGAAAATTAGATTTTTAGAAAAGAGCGATTGTAATTTATAGTTTTCATTAAGATTTCAGAAAAGATTAACTGAAAAATAGAATTTCCATATAAAATTGGGAAAAAATCAATTGAAAATGAAGTTATCTATTTTGAATTCAGAAGTGAATAATCGAAAACGAGTTTTATATATCAAATTTAGAAAGGAACAATTTAAAATAAGCTTTTACGTTTTATATTCACAAATGATAAATTTATTTTTAAATTGTACATTTTCAATTCAGAAAAGAACTAATTAAATTATTATTATTATTATTTTTTTGGAGCTACTTCGGATAGCAATAAGAATAATACTTTTTATTTTTAAAGCTATATTACGCCTTGAATATTATCCACCAGAATGTAAGGTCTCATTGGTCACAATGATTCCTAAGCCTGGAAAAGATCACACTAAAGTAGAATCCTATAGGCCCATTAGCCTATTGCCAAAAATATACTTATCAAAGCTTTTTGAAAAGTTATTAATGAACAAGTTGAAACACATCAATTTGGTTTTAGAGAAAAACATAGCACTATAGAACAAACTCATAGACTTATAAATATTATATCTAAGACGTTTGAAGAAAAAAAATATTGTTCCGCTCTCTTCATTGATTTCACTGGTCGACAAAAAAATCCTCCCCCAAAGACGAATAGTTGGACTTGATGCATTTTGATGTGCTAAACACGAATCCGCTTTCAGTTTTTTTCCATCAGGTCTGGATTTTTTTTATGGGCATGTCTAATATTTCGCCCATAGTAAGACCATCACTCTAGTATATTTCCTCATAACTCAAGAACGGTGTGTACGATTGACCTAAGTGATACACCAAAAGATGCGGACTAAAAATATCTTCGAGTCACCCAAACTTCATTTTTTTATGTGTTCAATAGTTTCGGAGTTATTTTTAAATATGTGTCCGAAAAAAAACTTTTTCATGAAAAATTTTAGATTTTTTTGTTATTTCTTTTGATAAATGAAAACATCGAAAATGTTTCAGTTTATTATCTTTATCTTAAAGCTAGTAATGCTGCTAATAAAATAAAGCATGTATCTTCAAAATTGATGCACAAATCTTGATTTTATTCACAGTTATGTAAAAATTCCCATGTATACATACAATGAGTAGAAAAACAGTGGTGAGCAAAAAAAATAGGTGGACTAGATGGATTTTGACGAGTTAAACAAGAATCTGCTTTCACTTTTTTTCTATCACGTACTGATTTTTTTATGGGCATGACTAACATCATCACTTCATTTAGAGGTCACACTATAAAACTCGAGAATGGTTTGTATAATTTAGACTATAACTCAAGAATCGTTTACACGATTTTGATAAATGATACACCAAAAGATGTATACGAAAATTGACTTCTAGGTTTGTCACCATAATTTTTTATTGCTTAAAGAATTTCAGAGTTATGGATCAAAAGTTTCACAATTTTTCAATTTTTTTTTTTTAATTTTTTTTCGCTACTAATTACCGAATAACTACGAAATATTAACTGGACAAAAAATTATGTAAATTCGGCTCAAAGATAATTTAAATCGCTATCTACTGGAGTTTAATTTATCTCAATTGGACAAACCGTTCTCGAGTTGTAAAAGTATGAATGCCTAAAGGCGGGGTCATAGTGGTCATGCCCATAGGAAAAAAGTGAAAGCTGATTCTTGTTTAGCACGTTAAATTCCATCTAATCGACACATTTTTTTTATTTAAGACGAAAAAAAATTTTTTTTTTGCCCACTAGGGTATCTCCACTTACCTGTAGATATGCATGGGTCTTTTAACTTAAGTGCGAATGCAATCAAGATTTGTGCATCAATTTTGATGATACGGGGCTTTATTTACTCGTAGTTTTGCCAGCTTTGAGATAAAGGTAATAAACTGAAACATTTTTGATGTTTTCACTTCTAAAAGGAAATTTTAGTAAAAAAAAAAACTTCAATTTGGAAATTTTTTTCGGACACTTATTTCGAAATATCTCCTAAACTATTGAGCGGATAAAAATTTGATAGTAGAACGACTTAAAGCCAATTTTATTCCGCATAATTTGATGTATCATTTATATAAATTAAGTCTAGATTACAAACTGTTGTTCTATAACTTAATTAGCACTATATGGTGCTACGATATCCAACTATGGGGCACTGCCTCTGCTTCAAATATTAAAAAAATTCAAAGACTACAAAATAGAATACTACGAATGAGAACAACAGCACCCTGGTATGTGAAAAATGATAACATACACAAGGACCTCAATGTTGCTCTTATCAAAAATGTAATAAGGAAACACGCAAATTCGTATTTGAGGAAGCTTGAAGTACACCCAAACCCACTTGCTCGAAACATAATAAGAAGAAATGGCTACAACCGTTTGAGAAGAAGGAATACAACAGACCTCCGCTGAAGCTAAACCCTTTGAATAAAGCTTTTTCGTCCGACAGTAGTTGGACTTAATATAAATTAAGATTTAGATTTAAGATTGAAATACTTATTCAGATTTTCCGGTTTCCCTCTCAAAATTCATAAGAGTATTAAAGTTTTTACACTTTCAGTTTGATGTTAATATTAATGTCCTTCATTTAGATTAAACAAAGCATTTTTAAAAATTGCTTTTATAAATTTATTAAAGTTAATGTAACTTCTTTTAAAAAATAGTGATTTTTTTTAGCTCATCAGAATGCGACATTTTTCTATCTATTTTACTTTGTAACAAAGTAACATCTGACAAGTATTTTTTTTTATTGATTTTAATAAAAATTAAACTAGTTTGTTTTGAATTCCTACAAAATAGGAGGAAAACGAGAGAAAAAAGATATAGTCGGTCAAGACCGACCATATGATACCCTACACCATTGTGTACATTATAATTCGGGGAGGGTCTTTTATTAGACTTGGAGTCAAATGTGGACCGATACTCATAAGTGTAAAATAAAACATACGAATACAGAATAATACGTTGATGCTGACATGTATATGAATTTATTCACATTTGGGTGATTCCCGAAAGAGGGCCTTATATGGGAGCTATGGTAAATTATGGACCGATCTTTTTAAAATTTGGCACTGTCATTTATGTTCATATAAAACTTATTTGTGTCGAATATAAACTTTATACTAACATTTTAATGGGATTTATGCCCGTAAAAGTGATTTTTTGAAAAGAGGTTTATATGGGAGCTATGGTTAATTATGGACCGATCTTTTTAAAAATCGGCACACTTATTTAGACTTATATAAAACTTATATGTTCCAAATTTCATTAAAATATTGCTATATTTAAGGGATTTATGATCGTTAAACCCTTTTCCGTGAGGACATTTGTATGGGGGCTAGGTGAAATAATGGACCGATCATAACCAATTTCAATAGGCTTCGTCCTTGGACTAGAAGAAACCTGTGTACCAAATTTCATTAATTTTGGTTCAAAATTGCGACCTGTAGTTTGATTACAAGGTTTACATGGACGGACAGACGGTCAGACGGACGGACGGACGGACGGACGGACATCGTTAAATCGACTCAGAAAGTGATTCTAAGCCGATTGGTATAAATTAAGGTGGGTCTTAGACTAATATTTTTGGATGTTACAAACATCAGCACAAACACATTATACCCTCCCCACCTATGGTGGTGTAGGGTATAAAAAGTGTTGTCAAACGAGGAAATTGGCAAAATCAAAGCCTATAAGGAATGTGGACTAAATATTAGCCAAATAGCAAATAAATTTGGTCGAACTCGTTGTGTGGTCAGTAATTATCTCCGTAATCCATCTAGTTATGGAAAAAATATGAAAGGAGGTACCTATACAGTTCTTTCAGCTGCAGATAGAAGAGCAATTATCAGAAGTTCTTCCAACTCCCAAGACTCTGCTGCTAAAATCAAAGAAAAAACTGGCGTTAAAGCAAACTTAGCAACAGTAAAGCATGTAACACAGAAAGCTACTAATCTTAAACGATTAAAAATTAAAAAGAAGCCATCTTTTAACCCATTTCGAAAAGAAAACGAGAGAAAAAGATATAGTCGGTCAAGCGCGACCATATGATACCCTACACCATTGTGTACAGTTTAATTCGGGGAGGAGTCTTTTATTAGACATGGAGTCAAATGTGGACCGATACTCATAAGTGTAAAATAAGACATACAAATACAAAATATTACGTTGATGCTGACATCTATATAAATTTATTCACTTTTGGGTGATTCCCGAAAGGGGGCCTTATATGGGAGCTATGATAAATTATGGACAGATCTTTGTAAAATTTGGCACTATCATTTATGTTTATATAAAACTTATTTGTGTCGAATATTAACTTGATACTAACATTTTAATAGGATTTATTACTGTTAAAGTGGTTTTCTGAAAAGGGGTTTATATGGGAGCTATGGGTAATTATGGACCGATCTTTTTAAAAATCGGCACACTTATTTAGACTTATATGAAACTTATATGTGCCAAATTTCATTAAAATATTGCTATATTTAAAGGATTTATGATCGTTAAACCCTTTTCCGGGAGGATATTTGTATGGGGGCTGAAATAATGGACCGATCATAACCAATTTCAATAGACATCGTCCCTGAACTGTAAGAAACCTGTTTGCCAAATTTCATTAGTTTTGGCTCAAAATTGCGACCTGTAGTTTGATTACAAGTTTTACATGGACGGACAGACGGACGGACATCGTTAAATCGACTCAGAAAGTGATTCTAAGCCGATTGGTATAAATTAAATTGGATCTTAGATCAATATTTTTGGGTGTTAAAAACATCAGCACAAACGCATAATAACTCCCCAAATATGGCGGTGCACAGTGGAGTCAAACGTAAATTTTTTGGTAATAAATCTGTATCTCCTAAACTACTGGTTGTATTAAACTGAAATGTATGGATGAGTTGTAGAGGAAGACCTTAGCTTTAATAAATATCATCTGTAAAAATTAAGGTGGGTCTTAGACCAATATTTTTGGGTGTTACAAACATCAGCACAAACGCATAATGCCCTCCCCACCTATGGTGGTGTAGGGTATAAAAATAGGTTCCTTTAAATGTACAAGTCAGTGGGATTTGAGATGAAATGGAAGTTACTTTTAATTTTGTTAATATCATAGGAAACATAATTATTGTTTATTTAAGTGCAAGAATGATAATAACCATTATTACTATATATATATATATATATATATATATATATATATATATATATATATATATATATATATATATATATATATATATATATATATATATATTTAGTTAAATCAACTAGCCCAATAACTTTCATAATGTCAGTTTATACACCAATAAGTATGGAAATATTACATGAAATTTGATCAACATCAGCTTCACCATCACATCAACCACCAACATCATTATCAGAGAATCCTGGTAAATCTTTTAAAACTTGTCCATAATCCACTGAAGTTGACATTATCATAAATTTGTTGTCATGTTATGTTATGTTGCTGTTGTTAATGTGTTGTTGCTATTGCAACAACAAAATAAATAGCCAACCGTACTATAACAGCAACAACATCAATTACTAAATCCTTCGTTTTATACCATTAAGCAAACGATAATACATATTTATACAAACATACAGACATACATCCATACTCATTATGTAGCTTTAAACCTTTACAACTATAGTTTACTACTTACACTTTATTCTAACCCCAAACGAGGTACTTTTCTCTAGATGTTCATGTTCATCATAGTTACTAAACAAAATCTTTACATAAATTTGTGGTTAAAGGTATTGTACACTTAAGTTGTGTGTGTACTTAGTACTAATATTGCTGCACTAACAACCAGCAACAACATCTGCAAGTGAATTTTGTGCTGCTGCTATGATTTTGTTGTTAATATTAACGATAGTTTTTTATCCATTAGTGATAAATAACTTCGGCAAGGTTTTAAAACACCTTTTTTTATTCATTCATCTCAGCTTATTTTCGTTTTTCTTTTCTTCATTAAGTTAAGTTTAATGAAATCCATTTATTAAGTTCCTTTTAGAAAGCATTAAACAGGATTTGGTAGTCATTATTGTAAGAACTTATTTATTTTATTAACTTGTCTTGTATAATACATATAGATTTAAATATGCAAAGAACAAAGCAGGTTATTAAAAAGTTATTAATAGGGTTAATATTTTCATGCATTAAAAAGTTGGAAATATGTTAAAATATATAAATATTGAGGAGCCAGAGAACAAAACGTATTTTTCTTTTCCAGAACAAAAATATGTTAGAATACGAATACAGAATATTACATTAATATTAACATTTTCATGAATTTATGCACATTTGGGTGATTGTCGAAAGTGGGCCTTGTATGGGAGCTATGGTAAATTATGGCCCGATCTTCATAAAATTATCATTTATATAAAACTTATTTGTGTCGAATATTAACTTGATTTTTTAATGGGATTAATGCCCGTCAAAGTGATTTTCTGAGGAAGAGTTTATATAGAGATATGGTCAATGTAGATCGGCCTTGTTAAAATTTGTCATACAGATTTATACTTATATAAAAATTATACGTGACCAATGTCATTAATATAAATGTGGCTATATTTAATGGAATTATTCACGTTAAACCTCTATTCGGAGGACAATTGTACGGAGGTTAGGTGAGTTAATAGGCCGATCACAACAAATTTCTAATGTTTTCGTCTTTGAACCATAAAAAATCTGTGTACCAAATTTCATTAATTTATATTCAAAATTATGACCCTTAGTTTAATTACAAACAGACGGACATCGTTAAATCGGCTCAAAAAGTGATTCTTAACCGATTAGTATCAATTAAATTGGATCTTAGACCAATATTTTTGGGTGTTAAAAACATCAGCACAAATGCATAATAACTCTCCAAATATGGCGGTGCACAGTGGGGTCAAACGTAAATTTTTTGGTAATAAATCTGTATCTCCTAAACTACTGGTTGTATTAAACTGAAATGTATGGAAGAGTTATAGAGGAAGACCTTAGCTTTCAGAAATATTATCTTGTAATCACCCTGTGTTAACTCAAAATAAGCTACAGGGTGTCAAAGTTGACTATCTCGAGTAAGTAAAAGTTTAAAAATATCGTAACCTGCAAATGAAGTCCGATTTTTATATTTCTGTAAAGTGCTTGGCAAGATAAAGAAAACATACGCTTACTTACCTACATTATTTTTGAAAAATTGCCAAAAATTGATTTGTAAATCGTTTCAAATGATTTTTGCAGGAGTGAAAGACTGATATATATTTTATACATATATCTAATATAAAAATCTTTAAAATGGGACTTCATTTGTAGAAGTTACGAAAATTTTACATACTCGAGGTAGTCAACTTTGACACCCTGTAGCTTATTTTGTCTTATCACAGAGTGACTACAATACGATTTTTCTGAAAGTTTAGGTCCTCTTCTACAACTCTTCCATACATTTCAATTTAATACGACCAGTAGTTTAGGAGATACAGATTTAATACCAACAAATTTGCGTTTGACCCCACTGTGCGGTGTAGGGTATAAAAATTAAATATAACGAAGATCAGGTTCTTCCGAACTAGAACTACTTGCTTTTTCAATAAATTTAAAATTTTCGCCATAATTTCTTAAATCAAAAAGATGGAATAATCATAAGGTGTTATTTTGTTTAAAGTTGTTTAGGTTTTTCGTTTGGGTTTCATTTTATTCTTAAACAATAAAATACTTTTTTATAAATTTGTATAACAGAATGATTTAATATTCGGTAGTGTATAGCTTTAATTATAAAGAGGGGAAAAAATACAAGTGTTGCCGTTATCAAAATTAAAAAGCCTTGTATGTTAAAACAGTATTTTTGCTTACGTTTTCATAACAAAGGTTTTTTAACCTTAAAGTATTGGTTAACTAATGTGTACTTTAAAGCAACTTTAAGAATTTTTTAACATAGGGCTGTTATTATTTAATTCTTCAGATTTTTAAAATTTTTATAACTGCAAAAACGGATTATGGTAAGCTACATTTATTTACATACATGTGGTGTGCGCTACATTTAGTATGAGATTGTATGGTACATTTAGTATGATCTAGTATTTGTTTTATTAAATCTGTATGAAACCTGTACCAAATTTCATCTGTTATATGCATTTAGGTTATTCTGAATTATAGGATTTATCCCTAGATCTCATAGAGAACATATTCTGAGTATTATTTGTCTTTCAAACTGTTAAATGCAGCTTCTTTACAAAGACAACCATCTTTTACGAGGGGTACCTTCTATATTTTGCGAAACGGCAAAACTACGCCACTTATGTTAGATCTGTCAACGGAATCATAAAATATGATGTTTTTAAGGTCTTATGTTCTCAAAAATTTTTCTTATATGAGGGCTATTTCTGTATTCTAAAGTTACTTAAAAAATTGCCTTCGACAAAAGATTTAATTTTTCAATAAAATATTTTCATGCAATAATTTTATATAATTTTCAATGTGCTTAATTAAAAACCAATATCTTTTTAAACTCAACTTAACCTTTAGAAATTAAGCTACAAAGGAGGCCATCTTATATCGCTGGTATGCGGAGTTCATTCATGGATACTTTTGACTCAAGACTAAAATTTGTAAAGGTCGTTTGTTTTGTTAAAAAAACACTGATGTTGTGGATGCACAGATTATATAACACCAATATATGAGATGTCGTGTGATCGAAAAATTCCTAGGAATTAATTCCACTAAAAAGTATTTAATCTTTCATAAATATTTGGGCGTCCAGAACAGTTTTTCTCTTTTTACCCCATATAAGTCTAAAATTTTTGTCTTGATTTTTGCAATAAAAGGAAAAAAATTGTCCTATGTCCTTGAAGTCGTGTTTATGAGATTGTTATAAATGACAAAATTTGTATCTATGCGAAAGATTCCGAAAGAAAATATCAGTCAACAGTATAACTCCTTCCAATTTTGACCAACCCTATAAAAGTTACACCCAGACTGTAATGAACAAAACGGGGACACTGGTAAAAGTAGTCACCTCCTATTGGTGTTTGTGCTCTACTGGAGAAATAGGAACGAACGGGAGCCATTGACAATGCTAGCTGTCAGTCGGGTGGGGGGATTCTTGTTCCTTTTAATCTCCCTTACCAAAATAGGAACCATTTTATTACATAAATATTATTATAGACTCCCTTAAAACTATAATTTGTGGACCGGATGTTGATCTATACAATATTGATGTTAACTAAACCCCATTTTTGATCAACGAAAAAACTGAATTTAAAAGCAAAGTCAACCATATAAAAAAAACTGAATAAATGGTATTCTCTTCTGGGTGTTATTGAAGAGAAAAACGCCTCTTAACCCGCCCTACCTTTGATCTTGACGGCGCAATATTCTAAAGCCAAGATCCCACACTCAGTTACCTCATTTCTTTCACATCAGTAAGAAAACTTTGAAGATTTAACTTTCCATTTTAATTCAATTACTATTTATTCAACTTGAACGTAATCTTAATTTAAACATAATAAACTAAAATATTAATAACAATCAAATATTGTTATTCAAAAATCAACGCGTTTGAAAGAAAAAAAAATCTTAAGCTACTTAATTATATTTATAACAAAAAATCTAAATGGCATATACCAAAAAATGAGTAAACATTGAGCAAACTAAAATATTTAACAAAATTAAATTTCAAAGTAGTAATAAAATTTTGGTATATTAATGTAAACGTGTCATAGCTAAGGTAGCATAATACCGAAATTATAATTGTAGCGCACCAAGAAACAAAAACGTGAATATTAAGATAATAATAAAAAAAAATATTGCAATTTCATGGATATGATGACCAAAAAAAAAACATAAAAGAAAAAAAATTAAATGTTGCTAAAGAATGTTGCGAATAATACAGTTGTTGTCTCTTGGCATAATTTTAATAAAGAGTAATTACAGTAAATGAGTAATTAAGAGTATTCATTACGCGACAAAAGTATTAAAGATCGAACATTTTAACAATTTTAATAAATATGTATGTGGATAAAAAAAATAAAAAAAAAAAAAAACTTTTAAAGAGACTCACCAAGATGTTGATAACTGCAGCTGTTGAAAAGGCCTCTCCAATTGCTGGTTAAAATGTTGATGATGAATTACTCTTAATTTCTTACATGAAAGCTATAGTTGATTTAGTATTAGGGAGATTCACAAATAACTTAAATTTACTTAATCTAAATAAAAATAAAAAGACTTTAATGCATTGAATATAAAATACTAAAATTAAACTTTATAGTGCAATAAATAACTTTTAACTTTGTGCAATATATTTTTAACAGGGTTTTGTGCAATTTAGATTTAAGACATTTTGGTGCAATATAGTTTTAAGAATTTTAAGTTAGTTTACTTGCTAGGTTCTTAACCTTGTTTTATATATATATATTGTGTTTTAAATTATTTATTTGTTACATTTTTTTTTTTTTTTTAGGTATTTATTTTAACTTTTTTAAGACATTTTTAACTTTTTAAGAAATTTTTAACTTTTTAACTACTTTATAAAATTTTTTGGCACTATAAAATTTACTTTTAGCTGATTAAAAAATACACATATAGCTACACATTTTTCCACTTTAGTAACCAATTATTGTATGTTGTATTTGATGTTGAATTTGTTCTTGGGGATGGATTTCTTCTGGACCCAAAATTAATCTGTGTTGTATTTAATTGTTTTAATGTAAAAATTATCTTTTTATCACTTTATATTGTAATTTTATTATTAAATGTAATTTATATTTGTCTTCTGTATTTTCTTGTGTGTGTTCTATATGTTAGGCTTATTGTTGTGATTCATGTTTCTAGTGCTGTCTCCTCGTGGTCTAGCCGTTTGTTAGCTAGGCTAGAAATGTTGCTAGCTCGCTGCTCAACTTTTTTTGTTCTATTTTACCTTCTTTTCTGAATCTGAGATTTTTTAACAGGAATTTAATATTTGTTGCGGAGATTTTATTTATTATTAATAATTAATCAACAAACAAAAGTTTCTTTACAGTAGTGGCAAATATATAAATCCACTTAGATGGTTATGTGTAATTTTTACTATTGAATAAATCCAATTAGAAATTCCTTGTAATGACAAATTATTGAGTTTATTTTTGTTACTCTGAACAGAAGATAAAACAGTAAAATTCAAGATTCTTTTACTTAGCAAGCAGGAGATTTGTTTTATGTGATCTTTTATGTTTTGAAATTTATTCAACTATTAAACTTTTGTTAAATAATATTTTCACACTGATTTATGATTTTATTAATTTTTCACTTTTAATAAAGACTTTTAATAAACACTTTACTCAAAATTTAATGTGATCCAATCGGACGTTAGATAGAAAAGAATTTATGATTAGTAAGTTGTGTACCAGAAAACCTCCGCTGAAGACATTTTCATACAACAAAATTCGGCAATTTAACGAAAAATTGCATCATCGCACACATAAAAACATGCGTTGTTGTGCGTTAAGTGCGGCTCAAAATTGCATTGTTAATAGATAAACAGAAGTAATTAAACACAGTCAATTGCATTGTATCTCAATGTTACAATTGATAAAGTTAAAATCGCAAAAAAATAGTTTATGGATTTTACAAGAAATAATAAAAATGTGCATACAAATGCGAACACACTTTATTTTATATATTTGTATATAAAAAAAAATTGTTTTCAGTTTAAGACAAATTTATCAACATATCAACAATACAGGTTACCAAATTATGTAAAAATTGAAATAACTTAAATGAATTAGTTTATAATACATAGTTTAATAAGCAGTGTAGATAAAAAAAAATAATAAATTGTATGTAATAGATATTAGTAAATGTAAATAAATATAAGAAGGAATAGTAATGATAAAAATATTAAATTACATTTATAATTTGTTAAATTTTTATAAAGGTAAAATTTTCATAGCCTTTATAGAATCTTGCACTACAAACCGCGTAATATTGACACTTTGTGCAACAATATTAAGAGGAATAGCAAGATCATGGTCGTAAATCTTTTGCATGGTAAGTGCCAATTATTTTACCATCTAAATCTTCTAAAATATAATAATTATTTCCAACTTTTTCCTTAATCTTTGCCTTGATATATGATGGTGCCAATTTAGCATTAAATTTTTTCTCAAAATTGCTTTGAGCAAAATTTCTTCGAAATACGAATTGTCCTACATTATAGGAAATAGGTCTAGCTCTCAAATTATATTGATTTTTGTTTATTTCATATGCTTTAGCAATATGCTTTTGAATATCTTTACGTATAAGTTGCAATTGATCATCCCTATGTAATTTAAATGATGGTCCTTCCAACGTTTTCAAATTTCTAAGCAATTTATACGAACTTGCGTGTGTAATCATTTCCTGACCAAATACAGCATGATACGGGGAACATTGTATAGCTTGATGAAATGAATTTCTCAAAGCACAACTTATATAACTTAAATTTGTATCCCAAAGGGTCTGATCTTTCTTTAAATAGGATCTTATGCCTGATATTATTGATCTATTTACCCTTTCTGAGGCATTTGATTGTGGGGAATATATTGCTGTATAAGTGTGCTGAATGCCTAACGAAGTAAGGAACGAGTTAAATTCATTGGCCTTAAATTGTGAACCATTGTCACTGACTAATACTTCAGGCACACCGTATATGTGGAAAATGTGTTTCAAAAGAAAATCTTGTATAGCAGAGGCTGTAAATTTTTTGAGGGGACATAACCAATGAAATTTTGTCATGTGGTCAAGGACAATAAGTATTCCTATATGGCCTTTTTTGCTACGTGGATAGGGTCCTAATATATCAACATATAAACGTTGAAATGGTCTTACGGTTACAGTAGGATTTCCCATATTAGGTTTGGTGATAAAATTAGGGGCTTTTGTGGTCTTACAAATCTCACAAGACTTAATATATTGTCGAACATCGCGAACTAAACCAGGCCAGTAAAATTTTCGCCGTATAAGCTCCACAGTTTTCACCATACCACCGTGAGCTGTGATTGGAGAATCATGAAATCTTTTAATTAGGCAATTTCTTAATTTTTCAGGAATCCATAGCTTCCACGCTTCTGTATCTACGTCTTCATCTCCGATATAATGAATTGTTCTAATATATACGAAATTATCAATTATCTTAACGTCAGGGAACTTTACTGCATTTTCTTTTATCCTTTGTTTCAAAGCCAGGTAATCTTCATCATTAAAATGCGTAGAGTTTAGGTCTATCTCAGGTTCAGTTAATTCCAAAGTAGCTACATCGGCACATGGTATACGAGACAGTGCATCAGGTACTACATTCTGTTTCCCTTTACGATGGCTTATAGAAAATTTAAAGCCTTGTAACTTCCAAACCCACCTTGCTAAACGTCCTGTTAAATCTTGCTGTTTCATTAACCAGACCAGTGAGGAGTGGTCCGTGATGACCTCGAATTCCTGAAGTTCCAGGTAACAACGGAATTTTTTTATTGCCTCAAGGGCAGCCAAACACTCCCTCTCAGTAACACTATAGTTACGCTGGGCCGTGTTCAATTTTTTGGACATAAAAGCGATAGGCTTTTCCTCTCCATTGTCATCAATTTGTACGAGTACTGCGCCTATGCCGAAATCGCTGGCATCGCAGTGTAAATAGAATTTTTTACTGAAGTCTGGATTGACTAGTATGGGGGCAGAAGTAAGGAGGTTTTTAATTTCTTCAAAAGACTTTTGGGCTTCAGCAGTCCAGCAAAATTTCTTTTTAGTGGACAAAACTTCGGTGATAGGGAATACAATGGACGAAAAGTTGTGGATAAATCGTCGGTACCAACCGGCTAATCCGAGAAATCCTCGAACCTGTTTAAGATTCTTAGGTGTTGGCCAGTTTCTTATAGACTCTACCTTTTCCGGGTCCATTTTGATACCACCGTTTCCTATAATATATCCAAGGTAGTTGACTTCAGTCACACAAAATTTAGACTTGGATATATTTAGTGTAAGGTTAGCTTTTTTAAATTGTTCTGCGATTCGAATAAGGACAGATAAATGGGTACTAAAATCTTCAGATACAATGACAAGGTCATCCAAGTATCCAAATACACAGTGGCGTAAGTCAGGGGGTATGAGTTGGTCCATTAAACGACACATTGTAGCGGGAGCGTTGCATAACCCGAAGGGCATGACAACGAATTGATACAACGGTTTACCCGGGACGGTGAACGCTGTCAAAGGTTTCGCTTCGTCTGCTAGGCCAATTTGCCAGTACGCATCCTTAAGGTCTAACTTAGATATTAAGTTTGCCTTAGGTAACCTTGAGAAAATGCCTTCAATATTGGGCAAGGGATATGCGTCTTTAATTGTTAATTCGTTGACTTTTCTGGCATCAAGGCACAGACGAACCTTATTTGGTTTTATGACGAGCCTCATCGGAGAGCTCCAAGGAGAAGACGAGGGCTCTATGACTCCTAACGCTAACATACGGTCTATCTCATCCGACATTAGTTTTTCCACGGCTGGTGAGACCGGATAAAACCTTTGTTTAACAGGTTTAGAATCACCAACGTCAATGTTGTGTTTTATAAGGCTAGTACGACCTAAACCCTGTTTTTCAAAGTTGGGGAAAAACTCAATTATAGCAGCAAGTTGTTGTCGCTGACTGGGTGTTAAAGGATATTCTAATGAAGAAATATTTGAAAAAAAAGTGAGATGTTTATTTGATATTACCTTATTCATTTCGGACAGACTAGAGAGGACATTTCGCGGACTTTCATTTTCTGACGTATAAACGACATTTCCGAAAATTTCAGGTGCTAAATTAAATGATTTCCAAAAATCAAGACCAAGTATTAATTTCTGTGTAATTGTAGGTACAATTAAAATTTTCATCTTACGAATCATATTCTGAAAAGAAACATCTACGTTCAAAAAACCAATAACCTTTTGCACCCTACCATCGGCAGTTTTTACGTACGATTTGCACGACACAAATTCTTTGAATTCAGAAAAATCACGTAAAGCTAGTTCTGAACCAATACAGGAGATATTAGCTCCAGTATCTAAAAGACCTAGTTCGGTAAAAGATAAAAAATTAACAGCTGCATAATAGCGTTTATCAATTGTGTTATTAAAAATTGAGGATACAGTGTATTTCGAAAATAATTTCCGGTTTCTGAAATATTTACGTAAACGTAATGTAGCACGTTTTGATTTTTTAATATGGATCGAATTAATTGAATGACATTCAAAAATTTCCTTACGTTTCTGTAAATAATTTTGTAATTTTACGTGATACGGCAAAATAGGGTGAAGTGTTTTATCTTTAGTTTGATTTTGTGGCAAATAATTAGAAAAATTGTTGGTTTTTAAGATAGTTTTTTTCTTATTGTTATCTTGAATATTAGAAGAATTTTCAATATTACTATTTTCTACGAGATTTATGGGCGGTTTCGAGAAAAGTTTTGGGCTGTCAAGTTTTTTGAATAAATAAGTTTTCTGTTGGAGCATTTAGGACATTGGGGTTTATAGGTTTCTTTTGCCCCACGTTGGGCGCCAAAATTTATGTAATGAACAAAACGGGGACACTGGTAAAAGTAGTCACCTCCTATTGGTGTTTGTGCTCTACTGGAGAAATAGGAACGAACGGGAGCCATTGACAATGCTAGCTGTCAGTCGGGTGGGGGGATTCTTGTTCCTTTTAATCTCCCTTACCAAAATAGGAACCATTTTATTACATAAATATTATTATAGACTCCCTTAAAACTATAATTTGTGGACCGGATGTTGATCTATACAATATTGATGTTAACTAAACCCCATTTTTGATCAACGAAAAAACTGAATTTAAAAGCAAAGTCAACCATATAAAAAAAACTGAATAAATGGTATTCTCTTCTGGGTGTTATTGAAGAGAAAAACGCCTCTTAACCCGCCCTACCTTTGATCTTGACGGCGCAATATTCTAAAGCCAAGATCCCACACTCAGTTACCTCATTTCTTTCACATCAGTAAGAAAACTTTGAAGATTTAACTTTCCATTTTAATTCAATTACTATTTATTCAACTTGAACGTAATCTTAATTTAAACATAATAAACTAAAATATTAATAACAATCAAATATTGTTATTCAAAAATCAACGCGTTTGAAAGAAAAAAAAATCTTAAGCTACTTAATTATATTTATAACAAAAAATCTAAATGGCATATACCAAAAAATGAGTAAACATTGAGCAAACTAAAATATTTAACAAAATTAAATTTCAAAGTAGTAATAAAATTTTGGTATATTAATGTAAACGTGTCATAGCTAAGGTAGCATAATACCGAAATTATAATTGTAGCGCACCAAGAAACAAAAACGTGAATATTAAGATAATAATAAAAAAAAATATTGCAATTTCATGGATATGATGACCAAAAAAAAAACATAAAAGAAAAAAAATTAAATGTTGCTAAAGAATGTTGCGAATAATACAGTTGTTGTCTCTTGGCATAATTTTAATAAAGA
Source organism: Protophormia terraenovae (assembly GCA_951394005.1). Taxonomy (NCBI): domain Eukaryota; kingdom Metazoa; phylum Arthropoda; class Insecta; order Diptera; family Calliphoridae; genus Protophormia; species Protophormia terraenovae. The sequence goes on along the minus strand of OX596077.1, from coordinate 10,380,485 downwards.
GTAATTACAGTAAATGAGTAATTAAGAGTATTCATTACGCGACAAAAGTATTAAAGATCGAACATTTTAACAATTTTAATAAATATGTATGTGGATAAAAAAAATAAAAAAAAAAAAAAACTTTTAAAGAGACTCACCAAGATGTTGATAACTGCAGCTGTTGAAAAGGCCTCTCCAATTGCTGGTTAAAATGTTGATGATGAATTACTCTTAATTTCTTACATGAAAGCTATAGTTGATTTAGTATTAGGGAGATTCACAAATAACTTAAATTTACTTAATCTAAATAAAAATAAAAAGACTTTAATGCATTGAATATAAAATACTAAAATTAAACTTTATAGTGCAATAAATAACTTTTAACTTTGTGCAATATATTTTTAACAGGGTTTTGTGCAATTTAGATTTAAGACATTTTGGTGCAATATAGTTTTAAGAATTTTAAGTTAGTTTACTTGCTAGGTTCTTAACCTTGTTTTATATATATATATTGTGTTTTAAATTATTTATTTGTTACATTTTTTTTTTTTTTTTAGGTATTTATTTTAACTTTTTTAAGACATTTTTAACTTTTTAAGAAATTTTTAACTTTTTAACTACTTTATAAAATTTTTTGGCACTATAAAATTTACTTTTAGCTGATTAAAAAATACACATATAGCTACACATTTTTCCACTTTAGTAACCAATTATTGTATGTTGTATTTGATGTTGAATTTGTTCTTGGGGATGGATTTCTTCTGGACCCAAAATTAATCTGTGTTGTATTTAATTGTTTTAATGTAAAAATTATCTTTTTATCACTTTATATTGTAATTTTATTATTAAATGTAATTTATATTTGTCTTCTGTATTTTCTTGTGTGTGTTCTATATGTTAGGCTTATTGTTGTGATTCATGTTTCTAGTGCTGTCTCCTCGTGGTCTAGCCGTTTGTTAGCTAGGCTAGAAATGTTGCTAGCTCGCTGCTCAACTTTTTTTGTTCTATTTTACCTTCTTTTCTGAATCTGAGATTTTTTAACAGGAATTTAATATTTGTTGCGGAGATTTTATTTATTATTAATAATTAATCAACAAACAAAAGTTTCTTTACAGTAGTGGCAAATATATAAATCCACTTAGATGGTTATGTGTAATTTTTACTATTGAATAAATCCAATTAGAAATTCCTTGTAATGACAAATTATTGAGTTTATTTTTGTTACTCTGAACAGAAGATAAAACAGTAAAATTCAAGATTCTTTTACTTAGCAAGCAGGAGATTTGTTTTATGTGATCTTTTATGTTTTGAAATTTATTCAACTATTAAACTTTTGTTAAATAATATTTTCACACTGATTTATGATTTTATTAATTTTTCACTTTTAATAAAGACTTTTAATAAACACTTTACTCAAAATTTAATGTGATCCAATCGGACGTTAGATAGAAAAGAATTTATGATTAGTAAGTTGTGTACCAGAAAACCTCCGCTGAAGACATTTTCATACAACAAAATTCGGCAATTTAACGAAAAATTGCATCATCGCACACATAAAAACATGCGTTGTTGTGCGTTAAGTGCGGCTCAAAATTGCATTGTTAATAGATAAACAGAAGTAATTAAACACAGTCAATTGCATTGTATCTCAATGTTACAATTGATAAAGTTAAAATCGCAAAAAAATAGTTTATGGATTTTACAAGAAATAATAAAAATGTGCATACAAATGCGAACACACTTTATTTTATATATTTGTATATAAAAAAAAATTGTTTTCAGTTTAAGACAAATTTATCAACATATCAACAATACAGGTTACCAAATTATGTAAAAATTGAAATAACTTAAATGAATTAGTTTATAATACATAGTTTAATAAGCAGTGTAGATAAAAAAAAATAATAAATTGTATGTAATAGATATTAGTAAATGTAAATAAATATAAGAAGGAATAGTAATGATAAAAATATTAAATTACATTTATAATTTGTTAAATTTTTATAAAGGTAAAATTTTCATAGCCTTTATAGAATCTTGCACTACAAGACAAAGCATTAAAAATCAAAGGGTCATTTGTTTCTTGAGAAGTTAGGATACTTTGGTAGTGTACGCTTGCAGCGTTACCGTTTGGCGACTTTAGTCGCCATTTGCCCCTTTTTCAACTACCTGGCCTCTTTTTTGGCCCCCTTTTTTAAATGGCGACTAAATGGCGACTTTTTAAGACTATGTGCTAAATTACGATAAACTAAGTTGTTTGAAATATATCGACCCATTTTTTTTATTAATTTCAACAAATAAATTAATAATTTTGGGACTGTCTTACAGTACAGTGATATAAAAAACCGCGGAGTATTTATAAATGAACTGAAACTGTTGGTAATTAAAAATAATAACAAATATATGAACAGCTATTTATATCATCATATGCCAAATTTTTTGGACTGGATTGAAAAAAAAAAAAAACAAAAAGATTCGATAAATACTTATATCCTTATTTAAATTTTTACTTTCCTAAGAGCAATCCCTCGGAGGAACGAGTTTTTTTACTGAGTTATCAAAAACAAGAAATAGTTTATCCAACAGACTTATGACAATACTTGTGAATTCATGCGTTCCATCCTAAATTTGAAAATCTAGAGTACGAGTGAAGAACTCCTACAAAAGTACAGGAGTTTAACTAATTAAAAGAGGATTGTGTGCTAAATATTTTTGTGAATAAATCTTTATTTTTGCAATAATAAAAATTGTTGTAAAATAATAATAAATTATTTTGTTATTAATAGAACTGAATTTTGTAGTTTTTCTTAAAATACAATAATTTGTTGTTATCAAATAAACAAATTTTAAGGAGTTTTTTAGGTTCTAAAGTAGTTGGCCCCTTTTTTCAGAAAATCCCCTTTTTTGGCGACTTTTTATTTTGAAATCCTCTTTTTTGGACACTTTTTAAAAATTCTCAACGGTAACGCTGTACGCTTGGAATATAAAAGTACTATTAGTTGCGAATATTATGCCACCATTTGCATGTCAAAAGTCTTTCAAGAAGTAAGGAAAATTATTTGCCAAACCAAGATCATTCTCTAATACGATAATACTAGCTTTTACAGAGTGTTTGAAAAAACCGCCAATATTATCACTACAAATATCGAATTGTAGAATTTTCCGCGATGCAAATCAGATTTATTATCCAATTACTTCATTACATTACCCAGTATCAAAATAAATTGCATGAATAATTTATTTCGAGACTTGGAAAATCGGTTATTGCAACAAAAATACATGTTTTTGAGGTACATAAATCAAGGTGGAAAAGCTGCCTTAAGACTTGGTTCAAATGCATCAGAAAAGGTTTTGACTATCATGAATATAACATTCGCGCTTGTTTTATATTTATTTTGGTTAATTTTGCTGGCAGCCTATAAAATAAGCAAAATTTGAGATGAATTTAAAAATCTTATAAAATTTTGGCAAATTAGTATTTAAATTACGCTGTGAGTGTGCCTCACAAAAAAAGCACCTCTTAGATCCATTCAAGTTTTTGTCTTCATAACACAAAATTAACAAATATATGTATCTCAAATCAAAACAACTGAAAAAAATTTAAAATTTTGATTTCACAACTTGTCCACTATGTATTTCAGCACTAGTCAACGACAGACTGACTGAATACACGTTGGCCTTTTTCTACAAGTGTTTGTGATTTACATTAGAAGAATTGGACACATATGCTTAAGTCCGCTAGTCAGCTCTTGAATTTTTGTTGTATTACTATAATAACTTCGAAATACTGACATTACTTGTAGGCCATTTTAGTCGATATCTATTGGACCGTTGTCGAGTTATGTATTAATGTGACAATCAAAAAAATAATTTTATTTTCTTTTTTTATTAGGATTTCATAATTTTTATACATATATATTTTAAAACTTCGTTAGTTGCTTTGCAAAAGATACTCAATATAAAAATGTATGCGTATACTTAATATTTTTATATATTACATTTAAAATATCACTTATGCGTCTGCGGAGTTTAATATATTTACAAATCCATTTACGAAATATGTCTTGTATGTGTATATTATATTATTAACGCACAACATTATTGTTGCAAGTAATATGATAAAAATGAATTTTCTCTTTATTAAAATTTACTACAAATTTAATATTGTTTTTATGTTCATTCAGTAACTAAACTTACATAAATATGTATGTAAGTATGCATATGCGTGTAAGTAAGTAAATATGGAAAAGAGTATGTGAAAAGTCTCTATTGTCTTATAAAAGTAGCAACAGTGAACCAAATTATATATGTATGTATATAAATGTGGATATTTACCGCATTTGACCCTGCATCCCCAGAGTCACATACACAAATAACAAGAGTCAGCAGTAAAACATCAACAATACAAGTTAAGTAAATAAAAATTGCATGCAACAGCGCCAGTGTTGCCAAAACGGCGGTTTTCCCGCTAGATCTGGCGATATTTTGTTGTACATAACGGGTACTTTCCGTAAAAAACCGCTAAGTGGATTTTCCGGCTGCAACATTTTTTTAGCTAGCGGTTTCTAGCGACTTTTCTTTATTTTGAAAATATGGTTTTGAAGCAGAAATAAGATTTAATTTAATTTTAATTTAATTTATCTAAAATATTAAGTTACCAGAAACACAGAAATTGTACGTAAAATCAACTGTTTTTCTATAAAAAAGATATTGAAGTTATTATTTTTTTCTCCAAATGTTAAATCTACTACATTATAGTATGGAAATATTTTTGAAACACTGGAGTATTATTGGGTAATTTTGATTTGAAAGGAAACGTTTTCAATAATCAATGTATTTAATATAAAATCGAAATATACAATAAGATGTTTTGTAGTATGATGATACAACTGAAACAATTTTTTTTTAAGAATTAAAAGCTGATTTTGCCTATATCTATGTAGTAAAATCTAAAAAAAAAAGTAGATTACAAGTTTTAAAATTTTTATTTTATGACTTTGAAATCCATTCATGTACTCAAAATTAAAATATTGAAGGATTATATATCAATTTTAAACATGTTTAAAGAGAAAAAACATTTTAGCGGTAAAAATAGGCGATTTTATTTTAAGTGTAGGTGGTTTCTAGCGGTTTTTCAAATACAATCTGGTGGGACATGGCCTCAAAGTTTTGGCAACACTGAACAGCGCTGTATAATATAAGAGACTACATATTTATAATAAAAAAATAACTATACTAGCTATTCACGGTGTGCTTCGCTAGCCCCATTTGATGAGATAACTATTATTTAATTTAAAAGGGGGCAACTACTCGCCCTGGACCTATACGCCGTTTTCATACTATGATATAAAAAACGTTTCTACAATTTTGTAAGAAGTTCACTGTAATTTCGTAAAAATCGTTTCAGCCGTTTAGACGTGATTAATACAAAAACAAACATACTTACTACTCATTTTTATTTATATAATATTTTATGTATATAAGGATTAAAATCTCTCGCTTACTTTTAATAACAATTTGTGCATCATATGTATGGGTATTGTAACAACAAAAACAATAAAATCATACATACATACTATATATTAAAACAACAGCAAAAACCATTAACATACAGAGACAGGTGAGCAGACAGGCGTGAAAAGTATTTGCCAGCTGGTTTAAAGTTGTTTCTTAATATACATACGTATATGTATTTATTTATGCATGTGTATGTAGATAGATATGTGTATGTATATCTATATATATAAAAATTAATGTGTGTTTGTTTGTATGTATGTTTGTTTGAAGTCTATAGCTGCCTAAACGGCTAAGCCGATTTTCTTGAAATTTTCACAGTGTGTTCCTATATGCCTGGAACGAAAAATAGGCTTAATTTTGAAATTCCATGTGGGCGAGGTGCCACGCCCACTTACTAAATAACTATTAAAAGTAGTATATCTCGGAAATTGGTAATACTAGAGTCCTCAAATTTTGCACGAACAACTTTGACACCTATATGAACATTCTGGAAAAAAATAGGCGAACTAGCAATAGGGGGTGTGGCACATCCCACGCCTAATATTGCTTGCCAATACCAAATGCCGTAAATTTAGGAAACTATAACAGTAACATTTCCCAAATTTTGTACAATAAACTTAAGTGTCAATGTGAACATTTTGTGCAAAAATGGGCGGAAAAGAAATAGTGGGCGTGTCATCTCTCATATAAAGTTAATACCAACATTTTTATATCTGGGAAACTATAAAAGTTAGAGAGCTCAAATTTTGTACGACTAGCATTAGCTTCAATATGAATATTTTGGACAAAAATTGGTACACTAGCAATAGTGGGCGTGGCACCTCCCATATAAAGAAAATATTAAATTATCATATCTGAGAAAATATAACAGTTAGACTTCTAAAATTTTGTCGGAGCCACTTTGGTACCAATATTAATATTTAAGAAAAATATGGGCGGACTAGAAGTAGGGGGCATGGTACCTCCCATATGAATTAAATGCAAAAATTCGTATATCTGGGAAACTATTGGAGTTGGAATGCTCAAATTTTGCACAAAGAATTTTGACATCCATTAAAACATTTGTCTAATAAATTAGCGGATTATGGGGGTATGGTCCCTCCCATAAAAATTAAATACAAAAATTAGTATATCTGGGAAACTACTAAATTTTGCACGGGAAACATTATCTATCTAATTTTTAAGAAAAATGTTATATTTTAATTACTGAATAAATATATTTTTTTAATCCTTTAATTACTATGTATTTCATTTCGGGGGGTGGCGAAGCACACCGGGTATTAGCTAGTCCTGTATAAAAATGTGTAAAATATTTACCTTTACTGGCGAGTGTTTTATTATGCAAAAGTATTTTGTTTGTAAACAGATACTTACAGTTTGTTATGTTTTATTGGTATGTATAGTATATGTATGTGTGTAAAATTATTTCATTCTGCAACAAAATTTTTTTTCGATGTTTTTTTTTTTTTCTATAATAGATACTTGTTTGAATTTAATATACAGATGTATGTATCTATGTATGTATAAGTGTTTGTGCATTGGTTTTGCTTTATCAACTTGTATGATTTTATATGAAATTTGACCACATTGTAATGATGTTGTTGTTGTTGCTGTTTTATTGGTTTATCTGCAACTGTTGTTTTGTTTTGAGATGTTGTTGTTGTCTTTTTTGATGTAATTTCTCTTGTTGTGATGGTGTCTTTTGTTTTTATTGTGTAAAGCGATATATTGTAAATGATTTGAATCATATGCATATGTATATAATGTGATTGTTTTATTTTACGCCATCATTACCAATATGAACATCGTTTAACATTATATACATACGAATATAGGTATTAAATTGTATTTTACAAACTATTGAAACTACCCAGCAAATACTTTGGTTGCCATGTAATGAGTTAAGAAGCTAATATAATGGCTCTCCACTACTTAAACATTAGCTGAATAAATCATTATTTTAACATGGTGATGACATTAGAGGCAACTACTTACCCTATACATTACTTAGATGTCATTACAATAACTAATTACTTCCAAGTTGTTAGGCAGAGCATTGATTTTAAAGCATTACTGAAGTCTTGATTAGTAACAACAATAGGTACTCGTTACATTTTAGGTTATAAATAAATAAAAACTAATTTAACAAAATATTTCTATAAAAAGAGAATTTAACGAAAATTTTCTATAATTAGGAAACAACGAAAATTTACTATCAAAAAAAAAAAAAAAAAAAAAAAAAAAAAAAAATACGAAAATATAAATTTTCTATAAAAAGAAAATTTAATGAAAATTAAAATTTTCTATTTAACGAAAATGAAAAATTTCTGTTTAACGAAAATGAAAATTTTCTATAAAAAGTTAATTTAACGAACATTTTCTATTTAACGAAAACTTTATTTAATTAGAAAATTTAACGAAAATTTTCTATAAAAAGAAAATTTAACGAAAGTTTTTATATAAAGAAAAATTAACAAAAATTGTCTATAAAAAGAAAATTCAACGAACATTTTCTATAAAAAGAAAATTTAACGAAAATTGTCTATAAAAAGATAATTTTCTATAGAAATTTTTGTTTCTAAATTTTCTTTTTATAGAAAGTTTTAAGTTTAAGTTTTCTATAAAAAGAATATTTAACGAAAATTTTCTATAAAATACAAATTTAACGAAAATTTTCATTTAAAAAAAAAATTAACGAAAATTTTCTATAAAAAGAAAATTTAACGAAAAATTTCTATAAAAATTTAACGAAAATAGAAACGTGGTTTTGTCGTCGGCTGAGATAGTTCAGTAATGTTCAGAGTCAACTAACGGGATCCACGAACTTGAAGTGAGAACACAATTGGTTTACCCTTTTTGGAGGTTAAATATACAGTGTATATTTATTTAATAATTCAATGTTTAAGATATCGGTAACAATAAATTATGATAAATACTTTTGTGTTAAATAAATTACTAGCAATACGATGATGTGTAGGGATTCAGTCAGTTACAACTCAGGTAATTCGGATTCTAATACTGGTAGATGTGTTGTTGAAGATTAGGTTCCTTCGGGTATTATGCAGAAAGTAAGATCGTTGATGATACTTAGAGATATCTAATGAATAAAGATTTAAATAATACAGTTTCTTAAGAACAAGATTACAAAGTTCAGACTTAATCTAATGAGAATAACAAAACCGATGACCGAAGTTACGGTGCCGAAATTAACAACCATAGTTGTAGTGCCGAGACAGACGATAACTTGCTGTGCGACCGAAGTCACGTGCCGAGAATAACATACGACAAATTCGCTGTGCCAAAACCAATGACCGAAGTCACGATGTCGAGACTTATAACCGAAATTGTAGTGCCGAAAACTAACAACGGAGATCGTAGCGCCGAAACTAACAAACGAAGTCGTGGTATCGGGACTGAAAACCGAAGTTGTAGCGCCAAAACAGACGGAGCAAAGTCACTGTGTCCGTAACAGGCAATTAAAATGCTGTGCAAGGTATCCCCCTGACACTCGAACTAATCCGAGTACCAGAGAAACAGGGAATGATTTTACAAGTGTCTTGGAACAAGGCAAATTATATCGTAATATCAGCTGTCTTGGGTTATTGGCAAATTCTTCTATAGCTCAAATCGCAACTATACCATACAAACTTAGAGTACTTATGAGAATTATTATTTAAACTTAATGAGAATTATTAAATCTCAATAACATTATTAGAACAACAATAAGTGTGTTTACAAATAAGGTAGAATAATAATAGGGTATTCACAGATGAGGTGTATAATGTAACATAAAAAAAATTAATAAAAAATAAAAATAATTCAGATAAAAATAATAAAATGTACGTAATAACGTTTCATGGTATAAATTCATTTAATACCATAAAACTTCGTAAATATAACTTTTTATCATAAATTTATATAAAAAGAGACTTTATTTAAAATTTTGTTTAATTCTCTTCTATTTCCTTTAATAAAATATCATCAAATAATGTTCTCATAAACATTTCAATGGAAATCATTTAATATAAAATTTCTTTCATATGAGTCTTTATCATCATATACTATACACTTAACTAAAATATTTGAAAATACTAAAAATATTTTCCATAACTATACAGATGAACTTTACAAGTTCTCTATGATGATTTCTTTTGTCCTCAAGCACTAGTAGTAGATTGTTGTAAAATCAATTTCATATTTTTATACACTGTCGATGTGTAACTTTAAAGAAAAGGACAGGGGCAAAAAGGGTTAAAGCGTAAATTTAAAATTTTATATTGAGCATAAAAAGCAAACGACTGGTATTGCATATTTGTAGCAGCTAAAATGTATATGATGAAATGAAAATAAAATAAATTGGCTTTAGAAATGACTACGATATTTTATAATATTTATATGTTACATTTCATACAATTTAAATTGTGTAAAGGGGGGAATTGATCTACTGGTGGTAACCGTAATATTTACACTCACGAAAAACCATTTTACTTTTATTTAATTTTTTTTTTTAATAAGTTAGTTTTAGTTTAATATATTAGAATCAAATTTATGGAAAATAAATAAAAATAAAAAATATTGTGAACTTTTTACACAATTTATATAAAATTCATTATGTGCAAATTGTTTTCTTTGAGTGTATAAATGTATGCGTGAGTATATGTGTGAATATTTTTTTTTTTTTTTACTTAAATTTTCAAAAATTTTGGTGGTTGATAGACAGACCGAGAGACAAATTCAGACAAACAATCACACACACTCAGACATAATATGACAAGAATATTTCAATTTTTTTTTGTTTGATTTTGGTTTTGTCATACTCGCGTATGTATGTACAACAAGTCTGTACACATGTTTGTATGTTTGTTGAATAGAATGACTATTGTTATTGCGTGACAATTTGCAAAGCTAATATGACGGCGATTGTTATAACAGAACGCGTACTTCCGTTTCCGTTTAAAATTCAACTTTGCTACATATAAGTACAACTACATACACAACCAAACAATAACAATTGTATCACTTCTAACCAATCAATAGACAACAAGAGTGAATATATATTTTTGTATTGCATATATTTGTATTTGTGCATGTGTGTGTGTTGTTTTATTATAAAAATTTCTTTTTCTCGTTTGTATGTTGTGATAGAATTAAATGAAAAGTTATTGAAAAATACTAAAATTCCTTATATAAAAACTTTTCTACAAATACCAATAAAGTGAATGAAACATGTGTTGATCACATACAACTACAAATGTTGAAAAATGCATTTCTATGTTTTTTTTTTCATGTTTGCATACGCATTAATAGAATTTTTTTTTTTTTTATAATAGTTTCACATATAAACACTGACTATATACATATGAATGTACGTATTTGTAAATAAGCATGTATATGTGTGAGAAGTTTGTGTATGTAAAATATTTATATTTAAAATACATAAATACAGTAAAAATTTCATAGATTTTTAATAAAATTGCAAATATGTAAATGTAATACATTAAATGTCAATATAAAGAAACATTTTTAGAATATTTGTACATAGACACTAATAAGTTTAAATAGTTTTGCAGAAGGATTATCATATGTCTCGTATAATAAATTAGTGAATGTTAAAATGAAAATAGTTATAAGTAGTATTAACTAAAAAATCTGTTGTACGTTTTAAACTTGAAGTAACAAAAGTTCCTTTATTTGAAATTCAATACAAAAACGTTAATCGTCGATCACCTGTAACTTTTTCAAGAATCATACATCTATATATATACATATATATATATATATATATATATATATATATATATATATATATATATATATATATATATATATATATAAGAGCAACGTCTGAGTGATTGACTGACTGACTTACTTGGTGATTCATCATCGCACAGCCCAAACGGTTAAAGATAGAAAGATGAAATAAGAACTGTAAATTGGTCTCCTACCGAATAGATCCACTAAGATGGGATTTTTGGAAATTCGAATGTTTAAGGGGTAAGAAAGAGTAAAATCGGTAACCTTATATCTCCTAAACTAATAGAGGTACAAAAAAAGTTTGAATAGATATCGTTATTCATTTAAAAACAAGAGAAAAAGATATAGTCGATCAAGACCGACCATATGATACCCTACACCATTATGTATGACCATAAAATTTTGGGAAAAAATTTGGAATTATGTTTTTAACTTAAATATTAAAAGTAAAGAAAACTAATTTTTACACAAATTTTTATTTTATTTTTTCTTCTTCACTTTTAAATTTAAAAAAATCTAAAAGTGCAGAAGAGCAGAAAATTTTGTTTGTAATCCGAATTTTTCCATGCCTTGATATTTGACAAAAATTTTGCTAAATAAAGTTGCAGAAATTGTATATAAACTAAGTTTAACAATGTTTAACGTCTTTTGTTTTCATTATTATTAATGTTATGCAATAATGTTGCTTAAAAATGTTTCTTAGAATTTCTTATTATCATTTGTTACAACAAATTGTTATAAAATCTTACTACCAAGCAACAGTGTTGCTAAACAATAATGTAAACATTTTGTAAAAAAAAATTTTAGCTAAATATGTTCCTATGAACCTTAATATGTAAAACATATTTTAATTAATTAATTTACAATTTTTTAATGTATTTCCTTGTATTTTTGCTAAGCAACATTGTTGCTTAGTTGTAAAAAATTTATAAAAACAAAGTTTAAAAACCTTTAAATACATTTCTTGCATTTTATTTATTATTTTTAATGTTATGTTGCTTAAAATGTTCTTATTTTTTTATTTTTAATTGTTGCTATTAAATGTAAATTTCCAGAGTAGCTAGAATTTTTGATTCGTTCGGAACATAATTTTTATCAGCGAATTTAATCCTAATTTTTAGAACGAATTTTATTTTTTTGTTTGCAAATTTAATTTTGAATTTGTTCCAAGATCAAAAATTTTATTTTCGAAAATAAAAATATTATTCAGGAATTAACCCGAAATGAATTAATCGAATTGAAGTCGTGTAATAAAATGTCTTAACTTATGTTGAATGAAAGATGTGTGGATGTTTAAAACATTTGTACATGCGCTTGTGTGTTTAAGTAAGCTGCAGGTTTTTTTTGTTTTGTTATTGCTGAATGTTTAAAATAAAACAACACAATGTTTATGGCAGTAGTTAATTGAGTGTGTGTGTTTTTTATTTGCATATAAATATGTATGTAAATACATGTTTTCAATTAGAGATATGGGAAAATTATAATTTACGAGCGTAACCCGGTGCGCTTCGCTACCCCCTAATAGGGAATATAAAACAATTGCTACTGTTTAGGGGTTTTAAAAAGTGGGCGTAAAATATGGGCGTGAACCCAGTTCTTACATAGCCTTAAACGACCACCGTTACTGGTGCTATCTGTGTGTTAAATTTCTTAAAAATCGGTACAGGCGTTTGAGAGTTATAAAAAGTGGGCGTGGCATACAACCCAGTTCATACATAGCCTATAATGTCCAGCGGTAATGGTACTATCTGTGTGTCAAATTTGGTGAACATAGGTGTAACAGTTTAAGAGTTTTAAAAAGTGGGCGTAAAATGTGGGCGTGGCATCCAACCAAGTTTATACATAGCCTATAATGACCACCGGAAATGATACTATCTGTGTGTCAAATTTCGTGAAAATCGGTACAACCATTTAAGAGTTATAAAAAGTGGGCGTAAAATGTGGGCGTGGCATCCAACACAGTTCATACATAGCCTATAATGATCAGTGGCCCTGATACTATCTGTGTGTCAAATTTCGTGAAAATCGGTGCAACCGTTTGGAAGTTATAAAAAGTGGGCGTAAAATGTGGGCGTGGCATCCAATCCAGTTCGTACATAGCCTATAATGATGAGCGGCACTAATACTATCTGTGTGTCAAATTTCGTGAAAATCGATCCAACCGTTTGGAAGTTATAAAAAGTGGGCGTAAAATAAGGGCGTGTCATCCAATCGAAATCTTACATAGCCTATAATGATCAGCGGCACTGATACTATCTGTGTGTCAAATTTCGTGAAAATCGGTCCAACCGTTTGGAAGTTATAAAAAGTGGGCGTAAAATGTGGGCGTGGCATCCAATCGAAATCTTATATAGCCTATAACCACCTCTGGCACTGGTATTATCTGTGTGTCAAATTTCGTGAAAATCGGTTCAGTCGTTTAGACGTGATTGACGCACAAACAAACAAACAAACAAACAAACTTACACCTCATTTTTATAATATATATTAGGATTAAGCATTTGTGTATGTACATATACATATACATGTATGCATGTATGTATGTATTTGTTTACATACAAATCAAAAATTTATCGATATCACACAAACAATAACATTATTTTTTACGATCGCTACTTTCTAAATAATTATTTGCATGACTGTCAAAAAATCTGTTGATATACATGATATACATACAAACTTACAAATTTAAAATCAAAATATCATTGAAGTTCTTATAGTCATGTTTTTTTTTTTCGTCAGTTCATTCCGCTAAAAATTATTTTTTTTAACATATCTACATGTATGTATAAATGTACATTCACACAACGAACCTTTTTTTTACTTTTTTTCACCCACTTTTTTGCCCACATCATTGTACCATGTGTGTGGCGACTGAACCGTTTGTAATCGTAAACTAACGATCTTCCCCACAAATACAATTAATAAAAAAGTTTTTTAGATTATTTTCGTAACTCAAATTAAAAAAATTAAGAATGCAAATTTAATCCAAAAGTGAATTTTACTTTTAAATTTACGAATAATATTAATAAGTGCGAATAAAAACTTAAAATTAAATTCGAAATCCGAATTTTTCCGTACCTTGTAAATTTCTAAATATTTTATTTTATTTGCATTTACAAATTTTACTTTCTTTTTCTTGAATTTTTAAGAATCTTTTAATCTCTCAAGAATGTTGCTAAACAATAATGTCAAAATTTTTGTATACAAAAAGTTTTAACCAAATGTGCTTTTATATGTATTTAGTACATATGTATTTGTGTTAATTTTCCAGTTATTTTAGTAAAGCAACAATGTTGCTTAGCAAAATTTTCAAAACATGTTTGTAAACAAAGTTGTTAAACTTTAAAAATATATATTTTTCTTTTTTTTTATTCAATTTAAAAAAGATATCGAAAAAAATCATTTAAGTCCGTCTTTATATCTGTTGAAAGTAGGATAAGGTTCAGTGGTGACCACCTAATGAAACGAAATTTGGCTTAAATATTTATTACATATAAGATTTGTTTGGTATTGAAAATGGGCAAAATTTGATAATAAACAAACAAGTTATAGGCCAAATACTAGAAACACAAAGTGTCCCTTCTAACTTCAGTTCATACTATTTTGTTGATATCTCTTGAACAAAAGCATGTACGACAACGAAATTTTGTACATATTGTAAGAAGATCGTTATAAATTCAGAACCCTAAAATGGGCAAAAACCTCCCACTTAACGGCCTACCTCCCATATAACGTGAAACACCATCGAAATCTTTCACAAATAGTTCAAGGCCCAATGTTTCTTTTGCATTCCCTATATTCATACTATAGGAGACTATATAAATCTTCAAAAATTTAAGTTATCTAAAATATAGAAATTTTCTTCTTTCAAATTTAAATCCTTAAACTCTTCAAATTGTTCCAAGTGTACTCGTACTGTTTTCTTCTACTATGGTAAATATTGCTAAAGTTTTATTGTGACTGACATAAGATTTAAGGTAGTTGAACAATAGAGTACAAAAATCTTGTAAAATCTTTTTTTTCCAAATCCCAAATTGAATTCTCAAGATTTTAATAGCTGTGTTCTACACATGTACTTACATACATCTACAGCATCGGCTACGACAACAAACAGGTTTTTTTATTCAGTTTTAAATTAAACTGTAACAAAATAAAACATACCAAAAAACAACAACAACAAAAATCAAAATACACAATGGAGTTTTTTTTAGGAAAAATAAAATAAAAACACCCAGCCGAATTGTTCAACAAGAGTAATAAAGTTTTTTTCTTTGCTGGTGTGTGTGTGTTTTTTTTGTTAGCCGCTTTTACTAGAAATTAAGCCTACAGCAATGTAAACATTGATTTTCGTTGAAGTAAACAAAAATTCTTAGAAATACGAAAAAAATCTTTTACAACAAGGTATTTTTTTTTATTATAAAGCAGCTAAGAAAGAAAAAAAAAAAAAATGATTTTATTTCTTATTTTTTTTCTTTTTTTCTATTTTATTATTTTTCTTAATATTGTAGATTTTTTCATTTTTAACAAAATATATCAAATATATGTATGTAAACCTAAGAAGAATTTGCCTATTATTTCGATTCATGTGACAGTTGTCATTGCATTTTCATTTTTGTGGTGTCTGTTCCTTTTTTTTTCTATCTTCTGCTTGTTATTATTGTTGTCATCATCATCGTCTTCTATATGTCAGTGTCATTGCAAGAGGCTTCTTAACAAATACCCAAAAAAAAAAAAAAAAATCATTTTTTGTTGCAACATAATAACACGATGCTACAAAATAAAAAACATAGTGCAGTTTGTAGGTATGGATGAGTAGATTATTACATCATTTAATATTTTCATTTGAATCAAAATTTTAGTTACGTCATTAAATGTGCGTTCCAAAGCCCTTTCTTGCGATACCAAATTTTTAGGTTGTTCCTTTGGCAGAAAAATTAAAAGAAAAAAACAAAAAAAAAAAAAAAAAAAAACAATTTTGACCCGATAATTTTGAGCTCACGAAAGGATAACATCAAAAAGAAAATTTAAAGAAAGGGTGTCTTACAATGAATTAAATTTTCATTTAGGGTGAGAAAATTTATGTCTTCACATAATTAAATAAATAATTTGTTCTCGTAGCCAATGACTTGAAGATAATTTTATTAATAATTTTTTTTAATAAAATTAGACAAGTAGTTTTCCAGATATTCCTCAATATATGGTGCAACCTTCTTAATAATACAAATCGCGATTTATCAAGAGAAACAAGTGAATAAAAATTTAATACCGTGAATCCGAATTGACTGAGAAATTTTTTGCCATAGAATCAGAATTAAAAGTGTTTTTTCACAGTAGCACCGTGTAAGAGATCTCGAAATAACAAATCTAAAAAAAAAAATATTTGGAAAATCTTATGTCTATAGAGTAATAGAAACGACCAAATATGATGTAAAGTAAAGAATGTAATAATACTTGAAGATACAATACACCAACTATTACTTTAATATCTACACGTTGCACCCATGAGAGTAATTCGTAGAAAGCAACAATTGCAACAAAATGTTTTCTCTGACATTAACAATAAGACTGGCTGACTGACTGCAATACATGCTCATCTTGCGTTTGGAGCTTTTGCTTTTTTGCTGAATTTATTATTTTAGAATTTAAAAACAGTGATGCAAAAGTCAATTTTATGGAACAAAATAAAACAAATATTTCCGATAAAAATAAAATTTGTGAAAATTTTTTATAAAAAAGATTTCATAAAAATTTTCTATAAAAAAGATTTCATAAAAATTTTCTACAAAAAGAAAGAAACAAAAATTTTTTATTTAAAGTTTAACGAAAATTTTCTATAAAAAGAAAATTTAACGAAAATTTTCTATAAAAGAAAATTTAATGAAAATTTTCTAAAAAAAGAAAATTTAACGCAAATTTTCTATAAAAAGAAAATTTAACGAAAATTTTCTATGAAAAGGAAATTGAATGAAAATTTGCTATGAAAAGAAAAGTCAACTAAATTTTTCTAAGAAAAGAAAATTTAACGAAAACTTTCTATAAAAATAAAATTTAACGAAAATTTTCTAATAAAAAGAAAATTTTCTATAAAAGGAAAATTTAACGAAAATTTTCTATAAAAATAAAATTTAACGAAAATTTTCTAAAAAAAGAAAATTTAACGAAAATTTTCTAAAAAAAGAAAATTTAATAAAAATTTTCTATAAAATGAAAATTTAACGAAAATTTTTTAAAAAGGAAAATTTAACGAAAATATTCTATAAAAATAAAATTTAACGAAAAATTTTCTATAAAAGAAAATTTAATGAAAATTTTCTATGAAAGAAAATTTAACGAAAATTTTCTATAAAAAGAAAATTTAACGAAAATTTTCTCTGAAACGAAAATTTAACGACTTTTTTATAAAAAGGAAATTTAAAGAAAAAGAAAATTTAACGAAAATTTTCTATAAAAAGAAAATTTAACGAAAATTTTCTATAAAAGAAAATTTAACGAAAACTTTCTATAAAAATAAAATTTAACGAAAATTTTCTAAAAAAAGAAAATTTAACGAAAATTTTCTAAAAAAAGAAAATTTAATGAAAATTTTCTATAAAATGAAAATATAACGAAAATTTTTTAAAAAGGAAAATTTAACGAAAATATTCTATAAAAATAAAATTTAACGAAAAATTTTCTATAAAAGAAAATTTAATGAAAATTTTCTATGAAAGAAAATTTAACGAAAATTTTCTATAAAAAGAAAATTTAACGAAAATTTTCTATAAAAGGAAAATTTAACGAAAACTTTCTATAAAAATAAAATTTAACGAAAATTTTCTAAAAAAAGAAAATTTAACGAAAATTTTCTAAAAAAAGAAAATTTAATGAAAATTTTCTATAAAATGAAAATTTAACGAAAATTTTTTAAAAAGGAAAATTTAACGAAAATATTCTATAAAAATAAAATTTAACGAAAAATTTTCTATAAAAGAAAATTTAATGAAAATTTTCTATGAAAGAAAATTTAACGAAAATTTTCTATAAAAAGAAAATTTAACGAAAATTTTCTCTGAAACGAAAATTTAACGACTTTTTTATAAAAAGGAAATTTAAAGAAAAAGAAAATTTAACGAAAATTTTCTATAAAAAGAAAATTTAACGAAAATTTTCTATAAAAGAAAATTTAACGAAAATTTTCTCTGAAACGAAAATTTAACGACTTTTTTATAAAAAGGAAATTTAAAGAAAATTTTTTTAAAAAAAAGAAAATTTAACGAAAATTGTCTATAAAAATAAAATTTAACGAAAAATTTTCTATTAAAGAAAATTTAATGAAAATTTTCTATGAAAGAAAATTTTACGACTTTTTTATAAAAAGGAAATTTAAAGAAAAGGTTCTATAAAAATAAAATTATCTATAAAAAGAAAATTTAACGAAAATTTTCTATGAAAGACAATTTAACGAAAATTTAACGACTTTTTTATAAAAAGGAAATTTAACGAAAATTTTCTATAAGAAGAAAATTTATAAAATGAAAAATGGGCGATTACTTCCATTTTTGGTTTCCTACACGCAAAGAAAAAATATGGTTCTAGTGACCATAAACTATGATTGTAATATATGATTACAGTTAAAAAGAAGTATATTTTACACAATTATTATTATGATTATATTTTATAATATTTTCATCATTTAATGATGCCATTTTATAACCTTTTGTTAAATATTGCTACCAATTTCATCATGTTTTAATCATTTAATAATCCCATTTTATCATATAAATAATCCCATGTTTTCATATTTATATTCATTTGTGCCATGATATGTGGTACATTCATCATACTGAATATAAACGAACCTTGTCAATTTATGTTTGTTTATATCTAAATTAAATCATAATTAATATACATAATAAACTACTGGATTGATACACAAAAATATGTATTCAATAGTTATTAAAGGCAAATAAAAATATTAGCTTAATGGTTGTATAATTAACTAAATAGTTGTAGAATTGATTAAATGTTTGAATTTTTCATAAATATGGTTTCATATAAAAATATTTAAAAACATATTACAATGGCAGTCAACCATATTACAATTTTGATTATGGGTAATCATTAAATTATCAAACAGAAACATAAACGTTGCTATCATGAACATGGTATTATTAGAATCAATGAAAAACGGCTATAAAAACATTGTATAGTTGTAGTGATCATGCTGTAACCATGTTTTTCCTCTGCGTGTAGTTTAAATTAATTCTTGAAATATTTAAGCAAAATGCAATTGATGTTCATGCTGTTCGGTCTAAAAGAATAAACTGGAGTTACGACGGACACCCAGTGTTTCTAGTATTTGGTCCATAACATTTTTGTTTATTAACCGATTTTGCTAAATTTCAATAACAAACAAATATAAACAATAACAAACAAAATTTATATAAGAAAATTTTTAAATCAAATTTGGTCACCCTAGATAGTCCGCTCCCAGCACTATCTTTCCTTCAACAGACGCACAGATGGACAGACTCAGAATGTTACAAGGACCCAGAAAATATATACTTTTTGGGGTCTTAGATAATCATTTTGACATGTTACATACGGTATGACAAACGTAATTTTTGGTGGGTATAATGTAAATTAAATGGAAATGAGATAGAATTAATAGTGGAAGGTCAATGTACGCATCACGCGGCAATGAGCGGCAGCGTTAATACCAGCTTAAAAATCAATAAATTTTTTACATAAAACTGACAAAGGTAATTTTGAAAACACTGTCAAAAATTTAAGGTGACAATGCTGTGACACGCGGCCACGCGTCAAAGTTGAATTTGTTTCAACTTTTTTTATATGGACTCCGTGAGCTCGTGAGAGAACATGATCAGCTGATTGCCGCTTGCGCCGCGTACATTGGCCTTCCACTACAAAATGGAAATCTTTCATTTCGTATAGAAAATTTTTTTTACAAAATTTCGTATAAAAAGAAAATTTATTGAACGTTTCTTGTAAAAAGAAAATCTGTCATTAATTTTCGAAAATATTCTACAGAGAGAATTTTCAGTGAAAAGAAAATCTATCGTTAGATTTAGATAAAAACAAATTTCAAAATTCTCCTGAAAACTTATAGAATTTTATCCTTTTCATAGCCGAACAAACTGCTGTTTAAAAAAAATAAAAATACATTTTCTTTGTTTTGACTTAAACTATTCGTATTAGCAGACTACAGTACCTACCAGTATTTTAAATAATAGCTGGCATAGTACAAGTATTTACTACATATTTATTTTTAGCTTAAAAAACTCATCTCCTAAGACAACAACTACAAAAAAATATTGAACTGGATGGCTGGTAGTAGCAGTTCTAGCTGCTACTATGTAGTAGTAGATGAAACTACAAGATGATGTCTGACTTTTGTAATGTCAGGCTGTTAGATGGCTGTCTGCACTTACGATGGCTGTTAAGCGTAATGAAAATAGTTGTATATATGTGAATATTAGTATGTGTATGATACTGATGAGATGAATACTAACATACAATGATGAGATGAGAGCATGTTGTATAAGATGGATAGTTAGTTAGACAAACAAATGTAAGTATTTATTAGAGATATACATATGTATGTGTGTAGTACATTTTGGTACTAAGGAATAATAGAGTTTTTTTCTAATAATATTTTTAAGTTATTTTTTGTTTTGCCTTTTTTTTCTTTTCAAATATTTTAAAAAGAGAAATGGCTGAATAGAGAAAAAATAATAAAAAAAAGCTTAAGAAGAAAAATATTTGTTAAAATTTTGTTGGAATTTCAATTTAAACGCAATTATATTATTTGTTCCCAAAAAAAAAAAAAAAAATAAAGAAAAGAAAAAATATATATTCAGTGTTATTTATTTTGTGGTTTTAAAAATAAACTTAAAATACAAGACATTGAGCACAACAAGCAGCCAAATAGACAACACGTACGTATGCAGCATAAAGTAGTTTTTCATTCATTTTTTTTACATTTCTGTTTATTTTGCTACCAGTATTTGATTTGTCAAAATGTGTGTATTCTTCTTTTGTATTTTTTTTGGAGATTTTTAAGGGATCTACAGAAATATAAATTGTTAGATATGTAGGAATCATAAATGAGCTATAATTATAGCACTTTTTGTTATGTGGTAAATATTTAATATTTTAAAACAATTGTTATAACTATTTTTAAGTTATATAAGTTTTTACCTAAATTGGATATTAAAATACCAATTTGAAGTTACGTAAATTTACAGAAATCGTTTAATTCATTAGATCTTTTTTTTTTTACTTTATATTTGAATATATTTTTCTAATCATTTAATATTCTTATACACAAGTTTTAAATTAAGTTATTTTCTATATTTACTATAAAGTCGATAATATATTTTATATTGTTACAAAAACTATCTTGAACGTCATATATTCAATCATTTTGTTTTGAAATCATACATAAATTTATTCATACGACAACATACAGCAATTTCACCAAAAAATAAAATAAAATGTTTGGAATTTAAATTCATCGCTTTGTAAATAAAAAAAAAAAATAAATTCAAGAATGACGAATGTGTTTGAGCATAAATAACTAAAAAGAAAAAATGTGCCAGGCGTATGAGGAATATTTATTATTAATAAACTAAATAAATATTAAGTATTCGTTGCGGTATACAAAAAGTGGAATAGAAAAATGTTTAGTAAATTAGTGATTTTTTATTTTTACTGTTAATATTAATTTAATATAATTCATTTCTTCGATTAAAACCACATTCTGTTTTCTTTTGCTCAATATTTCAATTTAATTATCCAAATATTATTATTTTAAAATTCATAATTTTTTAAATTAGTGACTTATCTTAACCAACATTTTATAACTTATGAGTTTACCTACAAATACACTTTATAAACCAATAAAATTTTCCCACATCTGCAAATGAAATGGTAATAATTTCAACAATTGACTTTAAGCAATCATTGACATATATTTATGTAAGTAAGAAATAACCAAATTTAAACCAAAAACAGCAATAAAAACTTCTAATACTATTATACTTAACAACAATAGCTACAACTATGAGAATATTAAATTTATATGTACATGTATATATTAGGGCAGCCTCTAATGTAATGCTCCCAACTAAAATTAAAATTTAGCACGATTTAAATTACTGTCTCTCAGAATTTTCATCCTAGTATTTATTATCCTTTCATTAGCTGGAACAAAATAAAAAAAAAGTATCTTTAGAATGACTTATTAACTAATGATTAGTGTTTATAAAAAACCGACTTTTCAAAAAACCGGTTTGACGGTTAACCGAAAATTGGGTAAAATAAAAAAACCGGTTTTTCGGTTAACCGTCTACTAAAAAACCGGTTAAACCGGTTAACCGACATTTAAATAATTGCTCTAATTTGAAGCTTAATAAAAATATTTTTGGCTAAAAAAAGTGTTTTTCAACTTATTGGTTTAACCATGCACCAAATAATAAACAGTGTTCCTTATAAATTGCGATTGATCGAAATTTTATAATCCTTTTTTTTTTAGCCTTTAGGCTAGATTTAATATAATTTACAACTTTTATGGCATCTTTTAGCACAGCTTTTGAAGCTTAATAATGATTTAAAATTATTCTATAAAGTATTTTTTCAGTTTTATTTTTCATTTTTCTAGCTGAAAATTAAAATTAAATTATCCAAATTTTACAAAAAGGAAGCTTTAGACCTAGGATAATGTGCTTTATATTATAATTTATATTCACCGCATTTTAAGTTTTTCTCTCAAGGAAAAGTTTATATAATTTTTATAAAAAAAAAAAAATTTATAAATATATCTGCATAAAATTGGAAAAATAAATAGCACTTTTTTTTTTTTTTTTTTTTTGCTAAAAAGAGATATGTTTTTAATTTTTAGATGATTATTAATCATTTAGAAGATTATTAATCAAGTACATTTTCTGCACTTATTTAGTTCTACTTTTGAAGTCTTTATTCTTGTTATCCTATATAAAATCTTATTTTTATCTTAAGCATTACATTAGTAGGTGTAATGTTACATAAGTATTTTGTTCTTTTGGAAAATTTCATTCGCATGAAATTAAAGTTTTTGTAAATGGAATGCTTAATTATCTATCTGAGTTATTTATACATACAGTTTTAAAATATATTTAACTTCAAACAAGTAAATATATATCACCTGGCTACTTGTTAACTCAAACAGCAAACATTTTTAATAGTTTAAAAATATGTTCTTATATTTTAAATTCAGAAAAAAACAACTAAAGGACGAAATTTTGTGATATTTTTAGCAAATTTTTGAAACCGGTTAACCGACACAGAAAAACCGGGTAAACCGGTTAACCGAAATTGAATATTTCAAATTAACCGGTTCGCAAATAACCGAAATTTGAAGAAAAATCCGGTTTTTCGGTTAACCGGTTAACCGGTTTATAAACACTACTAACGATATATTTTTTTTTTTTCTCAAGAAGTTTATTTTTTATAATTCGTTACACCTAGAAAGCAGTTTTCATTCCACGAAAGGATAATGCTAGGACAGAATTTTTGATAGAAAATTTTACAGAATTTTTGAATCTTAAAATTTTAATATGATATATGGAGCTACCCTAATGTATATGTTATTATATGTTACATGAAATTATTGAAATGTTATGTTAGTCCATTTAACCCAACAAACATATTGATAAAATATTGGTTCTCTATAACAAAAATTTTAATATTCGTTAAAAATATATTTTTTTTTTCTTAAAAAAATTTAACTTTTCTACAAACACTTAATTTTCAATAAAAATTAGATTTCTGACATAATAATATATATATTAGGGTGGGTCTATTATTTTTGTAGATAGGCGTATAGCAAAAATGTAATCTACAATAAATTCTAAGAAAACTTGTCTAAGAAGCTATGGGTCTCAATCAAAACATAGCTCCCGCCGAGAGACATGAAAATTGGGGAAAATCGTTTTTCGTTATATATATATATATATATATATATATATATATATATATATATATATATATATATATATATATATATATATATATATATATATCTATATATATATATATATATATATATATATATATATATATATATATATATATATATATATATATATATATATATATATATATATATATATATATATATATATATATATATATAGGCAATTATCAAAAACTTTTGATTTAAATATAATAAAAATATGAATTTTTGTGGATGGCACATTAAAATCCTTTTGTATACGTATAAAGTGACTCGAATGCATGTAGAATCAGTTCGCGTTAATCATTTCATGTGAGGGGCGCTGAAGTTATGCCGGTTAAAAGTTGAACATGTAAAAATTTTTACAAACTAGAAGTTTATGTACAATTCTGGTGAAAATTACACATAATATCAAAACCTACTTAGTTATTCAAATAAAATTGATGATATTTTCAATGTTTGATGGTATTAGTATAGCTTATTTTAGGGTTTCCTAGTAAAATTTTAAAAATTTCCTTTTCAATAAAAATCGCGATTTTTTTAAATTTTGTGAAAATTTTGGATCAAATCTAAGTTATTTCTCCATATATTGATTGAAAATATATTTTGTTAGAGTTTATTACATAGAAATACTTTAGAATATTGTGATCCTTTTTTAACATAAGTAAATATTTTTTGGTCCATAATATGTTTATCTCTCAAAATTTTTTGATGCGCCTCCGATTTTTTATTAATCATAACAAATACCTACTAATTGTGTCAATTATAGTTCGATGAACCTTAGCGAAATGTGTTGACAAAAGTGTCCCGTTTTCAATTATCAACATTTATGATCCCAATCAATTATATTTATTGCCACTCTTATATCTATATATCTAATATTTGTTTAAATTGCAATTTTTTATATAAAAATACAAAAACAAAAATTGAAATTTTTGCGTAATTTTCAAAAAGTCCATAAAATTTTTGTATTAATTTTATTTTTAATGCTCCTCCAATTTTGTTATGTAAAATGACAAAAAACTAAGTTCACGCAGTAATCCCAGCAATTCCATATGAAAATGTGAATGTGCCTCGCGAAAAACTGACTTTTGGAAACATTTTCGCACTTGTTTTCCAAACTTTGAGACTATCAACTACGTTGACTATTTCAGGCACATCAACGGGACATAGCGCAAAATAAGCACAATTACAACAAATATCAATCCCTATCCTAAATTTTGTATTCGGTTGAAGGGCGCAAAGACCGCGCCCAAAAAACTGAAAAATTTAAAAAACCAAAAAATTTTTATCAAAATTTTACTACCCTGTATTTAGCTGTTGAAAGTCTGCACAACAACAAAGATGGTGGAGAATTTATGTACAAAGTCCGATTAGTTTACTTATGATAGAGTAAGATCAAAAAGTATAAACGGGCGAACAAAAATTGTAGAAGAATGGTAAAAACTTAGGTAGTTTTTATCAGTTTTTCTATATTCTTGAACTTTGAACAGCAATCATGGTTAGAAAAAGAAACCTATTGTGCTAAAATTTTGCACTGTATTAGTTTCATTAGTCTTGTGAGTTCAGATCTGTAACCAATTTTTTCAAAATATCATTACCACAAAACTTATTAGGGATTTAAGTCAGTTTCAGCCAGGTTAAAAATTTTTATAATTGCCCATATATATACAGTGTTGGAAAAAATAATAGGGACGACCCTTACTTTCGCAAACAGATGCAAGCGGTTTCTTTATATAAAGTTTTTTTTGGGGGTCCCGCAATTTATCTGTTCCTAAAATAACGGAATTTCATTATTTGTTTACTTTTTCTCTTTTGCGCTTTTATTTTATATTTATTTGCAAAAAAAAAAAAAAAAAATCAGTAAAGTTGTAATTTCAATTGGAAAAAATAAAAATTGCCATTAGTCAATAAAAATTATTATTTTTAACATAAACATATTAAAAATCCATAAAGCAAAGTTTATGTGATTAATTTAATCATATTGGTTTCGTGTTTATAATTTATGTCTTCGGTAAATAAATTTGAAAATGGGTGGTGGTGTTCATTGTACTGAATGTTACAAAAAATGTTATTCTTAAATTAAATTCTCGCGGGTTATCAATTAGAAAAATTGCACAGATAATGAAGTGTTCCAAAACTAAAGTATTCAATGCCATTCATTCGAAAAAAGTCATAAAACTAAAGGTAGAAAGCCGGCGCGTTTTGACCAACGTTTAGTTCTAGTTTTCCAAAATAACACCTTTATATCATCAAGTAGCCTTAAAAATTAATTGTATGCTTCATTGACAAGGCGAACAATAAGAAAGAGGCTGTAGGAAGTCGGATTAATGGGACGCAGTCTGAAAAAAGTACCACTGTTGAGCAAGAAAAACATACAAAAAAGGTTGGAATTTGCCAGGCGACACCTGTGCCGTAAAAACTTAAACAACGAACCATGGTCAGACGAAAAAAAAGTAAATTTATTTGGATCTGACGGAAAATCATTTGTACGTCGTCCTGCAAATGCTAGATTTGATCCAAAATATACCAAAAAAAAAAAAAAAAAAAAAAAACCGTCAGGGAAAAATTAATGCTGCTGACTATATAGACATTCTCCATAATAAAATGCTTCCATTTGCTGAGGATGAAATGTCACTAAAATGGAAATTCATGGAGGACAATAATCCGCTAGAAGTATCAAAACGTGGTTTCAACAGAATGAAGTGCCTGTAATGGAGTGGCCGTCCCAATCACCGGACTTAAACCCAATTAAGCATCTTTGGGGAGTCCTCAAAAATAAAATTGGTAGCTTTAAATAAAAAAATAAACAAGAGTTGTGAGAAAAAATTCAAGAAACCTGGTACTCAATTCCGCCCGAGGTATGTGCGAATCTTGTGGGATCTATGAATCGCCGTTGTCAGGATGTTATAAAAATAAAAGGTTCTCCAACCAAGTATGGAAAAAGTATTTGAAAATTATGGTAATGTAAAAAAAAAAATATTTTTTCCAAAACTTTAAGTGTCCCAATTATTTTTTCCAGGCCTTTTAAAAAAAAAAAAAAAAATTTTTTTTTGGCAGAACTAGTTAATTACTTTTACTTTAAAAGTTAAAATATTTGAAGTTATTTAATTTTATGTATATTCTTTTTAATATTTATGGAATAGTAAATAAGAATATATTGAAAAATTAGAGTGTCCCTATTATTTTTTCCAACACTGTATATATATATATATATATATATATATATATATATATATATATATATATTATAAAAACAGTATATATATATAAATTATATATATATATATAAATTATAAAAACAGTTTTTTTCTTTCTGTTATTTCCTTAAATTAGTTTTTGAAATATTAGTATATTTTGCAATGTTCGAAAATTGTTGAATTTATATATGTCTGTAAAAAACTTTAACGTATTAAATCAATTTTTAATATTCGAACATATTTATTAAAAACATTAGTTTTTAATCCATTTTGTTAGTTTTAGTTCGAATTTTCGAAAATTGTAAAGAATTTTTAACAATTTGTTTTCATTTTTGTTACTAAAAAAAAAAAAAATAATAATTTTTAAAACTTTAATATTTTTTGTAATGTTCGAAAATTCGGAAATATGTTCGAAAAGCCCAAATTTTATTTTAATGTTAAATTTATCATTTATTGCAAAACTTTTAAAATATTAAATAAAATTCGAATATTCGAACATATTTCAAGTTAGTAAACCTTTTGTTATTTTTAGTTCAAATTTGCGAAAATTGTAAAAAATTTTAAAAATTGTGTTTTCCTTTTTGTTATTTCCTTTAATTAATTTTTGAAATTTAATACTTTTTGTAATGTTCGAAATGATGAAATTTATGCATTTCTTGCACAAATTTTAACCTTTTAAATTGATATCGAATATTCGAACATATTTCAAATTAAAATAAAAACATAAATTTTTATATTCCTATGGTTTTTCTTTTTGGTTCCCATTTTCGAAAATTATATAAATTTTGTTTTCCTTTTTGTTACTTCCTTAAATTAATTTTTAAAATTTTATGTTTTTTGTAATATTCGAAATTTCGAAATTATGTTCGAGTAACTAAAATATGTATTTAAAGTTAAATTTAGTCTTTTTTCATAAAACTTGTAACATTTTAATGCGATTTCGAATATTCAAAAATACATTGATCTAAAAAATATACATTTTATAAAGTTTTTAGTTCGAATTTTCGAAAATTTTAATATTTTTTTTATAACATGAAAATTCAAAATTACATTCGAATTGCCAAAATATTTCCCATGTAGGCATTTTTCATAAATCTTTTAAAATTTTAAATTGATTTCGAATATTCAAATAAATTTAAAATTAAAATATAGATTTTTAGTTCGATTTTTTTTTCGAAATTTATTTCACATTAAACTATTGATTTATTGTTTCTGAAATCTGAAAATTATTGTTTGTTTTTTTTTTTCAAAGCCAAAAATTATTATTATTTAAGGTCAGTGTCATTCTAAAATCATTCTTTCCTATGTACTACCTGCTATTTTTTTTAAATATTTATCAATTTGATTCATATCCGAATTTCGTTACCAAATAGTCTAGGACAACAACAAAAATATTTGCTTGTTTGGTATTTGCTGGTATATTTTTCTAGACTTCTACACACACTCAAATGCAAACATACGAATAATTTTAGGTAAATGATATTTATAAACAAAACTAACAACTGCAGCAGCAGTTGTCTTAGCAACAACCTTATTTTTAGTTGCTATAGCTATAGCTACTTCTTCATCTTAGTTTTAATGATTGTGTTACTGTTTTTGTCAGATTTCTTTTATTGGTTTGTTCATGCTTCGGTTGATTATGGTTTATTTGAAAAATTTGTATTTTAAAAAATATTTTCTTTCAAAACAAAAAATTGTAGTCGTTCTGGTAGAAGTAGAAATAGCAGCAGCAACAGCTTTAAGTTTTCTAATTCTTATGGCTAATTTTTAAACTTTAGCTTTTCTGCAATAGTTAAGAATCCTGTTAAAGCTAAGAACTTTTCATATTGTGGTTGTTGTAGTTGTTGTTGCAAACAAAAGTGAATATTTGTATCTAATTTGTTGTTCTACATTTCTAAAATTGTTAAAAGCCATTTAAGTGTAGATGTATATGTACACATGCTTGTATGTGTTAGTGTATAGAATTGTTTTAGTATGATATACTTGTATGTGTGTGTATAATTGTTTGTAGCACTTATTTTGAGTTGTAAAATTTTTGTACAAAAATATTTTCTATTGGTTTCACTTGTTTCATTGTTGCAATTAGTTTCTTCATTAGAGAGAGAAGTTTTTTTTTTTCTTTATTTTTGTTTCTGGACAAAAGACCAATTCCCACCATCATTGGCACACAAATTCTAAATTTTTAAGGATGGGATTTAGCTAAATTAGAATTGGAAAATATAATAATTACTCTACAACTTATATATTATTAAGTTTTTAAAAATTTAACGAAATTAGTTTATGTTAATGAAGACAATTATTTTAATTAAAATATAAATATAACTTTAACTATTCTCCTTCCTTATAAATATCTGGCCACTTATAGTTTTGTACTAGTATTGGCATCTGTTCGAGTATATTTTTTTTTTGAAAACATGATTGCTAAATTTTGTTTTGTTTTATTGTTGTAGAAGAAGTACTCATATTGGTTTAAGTATATAGCAGCAAGTTTCAAGGCGTTGCAGCAGCACTTTCATTTGCAGCTGTTGTTACAAAATTTATCAAAAATTCAGTTTATTTTTTGTATTTTGTAAATCATTAACAAAAACAAAAAATAATACATAAACAGCAGTAAACAAACACTGTTATGAAATTAAAAAAAGAAAATGAACAACAACGTTTAGTCCGTTAGCATAAAATTTGTAAAAGTTCTTGGAAATTTGTTTTTAGCCTTTTGTTAATTTCTGTTGAGGTTTTAGCAATTGTCTGGCAAAGGATTTTCATGAGGTTCATAAGGTATTTATACACTCAATTAGATGCATTTTTAAAAGTTTTTTTTTGCAATATTATTGTTTTTAAAATTTTTCTTCTGTACTTCAACGAAAGTTAGTTTTTGAAGTCAAAAATAGAATTTTATATTTAGTTAAATTGTTACTTTTTTATTACGTGTTTTTTTTAGTGGCAGAAAAAAATAGTTTTAGAATTTAAGATAATATTTGTAAAAATCAGAGACCATAAGTGTTATAAGTTTTAAAAAATAAATCAATTAATTGTTATTTTTATACCCACCATCAAAAAGATGGGGGGTATATTGATTTTGTCATTCCGTGTGTAACATGTGGAAGGAATCATCTAAGACGCCACAAAGTATATATATTCTGGGTCCTGGTTAGATTCTGAGTCGATCTAGATATGTCCGTACGTCTGTCCGTCTGTCTGTCTGTCCGTCTGTCTGTCTGTCTGTCTGTCTGTCTGTCTGTCTGTCTGTCTGTCTGTCTGTCCGTCTGTTGAAAGCAGGATAGGGCTCGAACGGAGCAACGTAGGGGGACGAAATTTAGCACAAATGTTTGTCTTATATAAGGTTTGTTTGGGATTGAAAATGGGCAAAATTGGTTAATAAACAAAAAAGTTATGGGCTTAAAACTAGAAACACAGGGTGTCCATTTTACACTTTTCTGCCGATATTTCTGCAACAAAAGCATGTACGACAGCGAAATTTTGTATGTATAGTTTGGGGATCGATATAAATTTGGAAATCAAAAATGGGAGTGGTCCGCCCACTTTACCGCCCACCTCCCATATAAGGTGAAAATCAAAAAATTGTTTTCAAATAGTTCAAAGACCAATGTAAACTCGGAAACAAAAAATGTGCGTGGTCCGCCCACTTTACTTCCCACTTTACCGCCCCCTTCATTATAACGCAAAATTTGAAAAAGTTGATGGTGGGTATTTAGATTCGGCCGGGCCGAATATTTGCGCTTGTTTATTTTTATTTTATTGCTTGAAAATTAAAAATTTACTTTGATTTTTATTTTATCATACAAAAATAAAAATTTACTTTTGATTTTTTTTTAAATAAAAAACAAAAATAAAAATCAGTAATTTTTAAAACATAAATGTAAAATAAAAATTAAACAATAAGTTTTATATTTTCAAATGGGTAGACAAAATATTATAAGATTTTTATTTTTGTTTTTAAATAATGTAAATATCATGTATTTAAATTTGTATTCAAATAAGTATAGAGGAAATAAATATGCAGATGAAGTTTTTAAATAAATTTCGACTATGTATTAA
Organism: Protophormia terraenovae; assembly: GCA_951394005.1. Lineage (NCBI taxonomy): Eukaryota > Metazoa > Arthropoda > Insecta > Diptera > Calliphoridae > Protophormia > Protophormia terraenovae. The sequence goes on along the minus strand of OX596077.1, from coordinate 10,348,982 downwards.
ACAAATTACACTGGTCGACAAAAAAATTTTTTTTTTTGAGCTCCTTCGAAAAAAAAAAAAAAAAATAGACTAGATGGAATTCTGCATGCTAAACTCGAATCTGCTTTCAGTTTTTTTTCCATCAGGTCGGGATTTTTTTTATGGGCGTGTCTAATATTGCGCCATAAATAAGCCGATTACTCGAATATATTTCACTATAACTCGAGAACGGTATACATGATTTATATTAATGATATACCAAAATATGTGGAAAAACATTGGCTTTAAGTCGCTTTTCTATCAAATTTTTATCCGCCCAATAGTTTAGGAGATATTTCGAAAAAAGTGTCGGAAAATTTTTTTTCATGCAAAATTCAAGATTTCTTTTTTATACCCTTCACCACAGGTGTAAAGGGTATATATAAGTTTGTCATTCCGTTTGTAATTTCTACAATATTCATGGATCCTTATTGATAGGGGAGTCGATATAAAGATGTCCGTCTGTCTGTTGAAATCAGTTTTTAGAAAGCCCCAGTTAACGGATATATATGTTTTATATGTCAAACTGTTAGAAATATTTCTTAAAAAATCGCTAATAAAAATGAGCAAAATCGGTTGATAAATAACTGAGATATCGGCAAAAAAACGAAGATACCCCCAATAAATCGTATTTGCTGTCGGCTTTTCTCGGCTCCTATAAAAGATAGCGAATTTGTTTTTGCACGAAAAATTCAAAACCTTTCTTATAATTTTTTTGATGAAAAAAAATCGGTTCACTATATTCCAGATATCGGTCAAAACGCGTTTTTTCACTTTTTGTAGCCTCTACATAAGCTACGGTTGGTCATAAATATTTTTATAAAATTTCGGTTTTTTACAGAAACCCAATTCGCTCAAAAACAACAGAGATATGGTCCAAAAAATAAAAAAAATAATAAAATAAATACGAAGGAACATTTTTATATTATTTTTTTTATATTATATATTGTTGTTTTTTTTTTTGTATGGGCAAGTTGTTTAGTTAGCAACAGCAGTTCTTGTTATTGTTTGTATATGCAGTGTGGTTCTATATGCAGTCAGTTTGAAACATACATACATACATACAAAAATGTATAACTATTCAATTTTTGTTGTTTATATTTAAAAAGCAATGCTTGCTATGACTGTTTCTTTTTCGTATTCAAATGTTCGTAGTTAAAAGAAAAAATTTAGGCGTTAAGGCGAAAAATTTATTATTTGTGGGTAAGATGGTAATATGGTATTAAGTAACATGGTAAAGGGTATCAAAGATTCGACACGGCCGAATCTTTTTTCAATTTCATTTTTACTAAAACTTCTTTTTAAAAGTGATCATCAAAAATATTTAAGTTTATCTCCTTTATCTCAAAGCTGGCAAAATTACGAGTAAATAAAGTCACGTATCATAAAAATTGATGTACAAATCTTGAATGGATTCACAGTTAAGTTTGGACCCATGCATACCTCTACCTATAGTTGAAATACACTAGTGGACAAAAAATTTTTTTTTTTTGTTTTAAATAAAAAAAATAGGTGGATTAGATGGAATTCAACGTGCTAAATAAGAATCAGCTTTTACTGTTTTTCTATAACGCATTGATTTTTTTTTATGGGTCTGACTACTATTACCACGCCTTTAGACAGTCACACTTGTATAACTCGAGAACAGTTTGTCCAATTAAGATAAATTGAACTTTAATATATAGCGACCTAAATTGTCTTTTAGCTGAATTTACATAATTTTTTGTCCAAATAATATTTTCTTAGTTATTCGGTAATTAGTACCGAAAATTTTAAAATTTATTTTTTTGAAAAGTGGTGAAAATTTAGATCCATAACTCTGAAATTTTTCAGAGAATAAAAAATATTGTGAACATACCTTGAAGACAATTTTCGTATGCATCTTTTGATGTTTCACTTATCAAAATCGTGTAAAGGGTTCTTGAGTTATAGCCTATGTTCGACAAACCATTCCCGAATTTTATAATGTATCCGTTGAATATGGTGATGATATAATTCATGCACATTGAAAAAAAATCAGTACCCGATAGAAAAAAAGTGAACGCAGATTCTTGTTTAACTAGTCAAAATCCACCTAATCCACCTATTTTTGTTGCAAGAAAAAATAATTTTTTTTTGGCTACCACTGTATTTCTACTCAATTGTATGTAACATGGGTATTTTTACTTAACTGTGAATAAAATTTAGATTCGTGCATCAATATTGAAGATACATGCCTTATTTTATTCGCAGCATTACAAGCTTTAAGGTAAAGGTGATAAACTGTACTATTTTAGATGTTTTAATTTATTAAAAGAAATTTTATTAACAAAAAAATTTAAAATTTAGCATGAAAATTATTTTTTTCGGACACTTATTTCAAAATAACTCCGAAACTATTGAGCACATAAAAAAATTAAGTTTTGCGAATTTGAAGATATTTTTAGTACGCATCTTTTGGTATATCACTTTAACCAATCGTACACACCATTCTTGAGTTATGAGGTAATATACTAGAGTAATGGCCTTACTATGGGCGAAATATTAGACACGCCCATAAAAAAATCCAGACCGGATGGGAAAAAAACTGAAAGCTGATTCATGTTTAACACATCAAAATACATCAAGTCCAATTATTCGTCTATGGGGGAGGATTTTTTTGTTGACCAGTGTAATTATTATTAATCATACGCTTAGTATGATAATATTTAAAATTACAAAAATTAAAGCTTTATTTAAAAAATTTTGTTTCTATTTTTAACAAAATCTGTACCTTTTTTAAATAGTAGATTTCCTTAAAGAATTTGCATTGCATTGAAATGTTGGCGGTATGAGTAATTTTTAATTGATTTTATTTTTTGCACAATATGATGGAAAAAGTTTGTCTGTTAACACTATTATTAAATATTTATATAAAAATCTGTCTACCTTTTCTTTAAAAAATATACAAGAAACTATAAAAGAAGAAATTTCTAAAACTTTTTTGCTCTATTATTTATTTTCAGCTTAGTTTAATAAACAACAGCTTGTTTATCCCACAAATACCAATAAGTCCAATTTAATTTTTTTTTATCTATTTTTTTTGTATTTTTTATCTTAACAAACAAATACATTTTGTTATTGTTTACTTTTTAATAAGTTCCATTAAAAAAAAAGAACTACATAGTCTCGAAAACTACATTGTGTAGGATAATACAAGAAAAAAAAGAAGGTAAAACAGCTTTAAGATCTTAAACTTTTTTCTTTAATAATATTAAATAGTATAACTAAAAGTATCGTGGAGGTAAAGAAGGAGTAAATTGTAAAAGATGTTAGTTGATGCTGTTTTTATTCTTAACTATTTGCAATTGAGTATTTTTTTCTTCTTTAACTTTTTTGGTTGCAAACATTTGTTCGCTTGAATATTGAATTACATTTTAAGTGCAGGCATAGAAGGTAATAGACAGACAGTTAGATAAACAATCAGATACATAGACAGTATTGCAACATTAATACGTTCACTTACCATATTACAATATAAGTATTTATACTTAAAAGAGAAAAAGAAACAACAATAAAATTATAAATAAAAAATAACTTAAGCTATTTTTATTGTACTGACGGCATGTGGTGTTGTTAAGTTTTAATTACTTCATCAAAGTGTTTTCTTCACTTTACTCTTTAGACGTGTTTCTTTCTGTACTCAGACCTGATGCAATATGCTGTTGGTTATTGGCCATAATTGTTTTTGGGTGCAACATGGAAACTTTATTGTTGTATGCTTTTTGGATTATTCTGGGTTTTGAGAGTTTTGTAAAATTTTTAAAGTCAGATTATTATAGCGAAATTTTAATAATTTTAATAAGTAAAGAAATTTAGTGGCAATAATTTTAGTTTTTTTTTTTTATTCTATGACAAATATATTAAATATTTTCTAAATGCTTTTTTTTTAATTTTTAATACTTTTTTAATCTTGCTTTTTAAAATCCCTGTTTTATCATCTCTATTAACATTTTAAACCTTAATATTTCTCTTTTTTTTTTTTGGCTGTTAGCTAAAGGATTATCATAGTGCTGCTACCGCCACCACCATTGTGCTGGAATTGAGTGGTGCTGTGTTCTGTTGAATAATGTTAGTGATAGATAGTTACTTAAGAAGTTGTTAAAGGATTTTATATTATCCTCTATAGCAATTGAGAAAAATAACAAAAAACAGACCGACAGACGGACGGACAGAGAAATAATACTATAATTAAAAAAAGGAAAATAAAAAAATGTATGCTCATACATAATAAGATATCAAAAAAAACTTCCAGACAATAGACATAAGCCTATTGCGTTTTTTAATTACGTTAATGGTTTTAGCTAACAAAGCCATGACAAAATAATGAACAACAGGTAAAATATATTCCTCAGTTTTTATTATTCATATTACATAGATTATTTCTTTTAATATTTGTTTTACAAACTTAATCATAGAAATTAATTTACTTTCCTTGTATTTATTTGTTTGTCTGGCTGGCAGGAATTTGAATATCAATTCATCAGTCTGCTTTTATAATTAAGTTAAACAATGTATCTTGTAATTTTTTAGAATTTTTCAGGGAAAATTTTCCAATTTCCAATTAATTTTCTAAAATTTACAAGGTCTGTAGTTAATTCATAATAACACAGGTCGACAAAAAAAAATTTCGTCTTCCTTCAAAAAAATCCAACATGTTAAACACGAATCTGCTTTCAGTTTTTTCCCATCAGGTCTAGATTTTTTTATGGGCGTGTCTAATATTTAATGAAGAATTAAATGCAGATTCATGTTTAGCACATCTAAATCCATTTAGTCCAACTATTAGTCTTTGGGAGAGAATTTATTTTGTCGACCTGTCATTTAAAACATTAATGAAAATATTGTTAATATTTAGGAAATTGGATTTAAATATTAGGAACTAAAAATAATAAAATGAAATTATTTCATTTATGTGCAAACTTGGTTTTGTGTAAGAATTCTTTATATTAAACTATTTGGTATTAATTTTATTTGTTAAAACATTGAAAAAAATTAGGAATATAAAATTTGTTCCGAAGCTCCATGAGATCAGATAAATTTAGAGCGATTTAGTGAAGAGAGAATGTAGGTACAGAAGTTGATAGAATAGTATAGTGTGGCCGAGATTGTGGGTGGTCGGTGTTGGAACGATCAAAAGTCAGGCTTTTGTTTTTGCTCATATCAATATATCATCCATTCCATGAAAGAACGCCCAAGAATATTTTGTATGTCTTCCGATTTTTATTAATATTTGGCATACGCATACCCTATGGAGCCATTTAAATATCTCCATTTTTATTTTAATTTTTCAAAAAGTGAAAAAAATGACAAAAGTGTTTAACTTTAAACACTAATATCTCTAAAAGTTTTTAACGGATTTTAATGATTTAAATTGCATATTTAAGAAAAATAAGTCCACTATAAATGTAGTAGTTTTAAAATAATATTATCATTTAAAAATGCATTCATAATGCAAATGCAATTTTTGTATGCATTTTTGAAAAATTTCTACCCTTTAAATTTTTTTCTTCTTCTGATATAAAAAACATTATTATATTTGGTATAAATTGCAATATAAATTGTTCTGGGACAAATAGGTTCACTATTTTAAAATATTTTTTTTAAATATTTCTTCAAATTTTTTCATACAAAATTTTATTTTTTTTTTTTTTAATTTTTGTATTTTTTCATTTTTATGAGCTTATTTTAAAATTAATTTTAATCATAATATTTCATAATTTGTTATTTGTGATAGAAAACCTTTTTGTCCCAAATTAAGTGCTAATGTTTTATATAATAAACATATTTGTCTTCAATATTAAGCAAAAATATTTAAAATCAAAAGGGTAGAAATTTCTTAAAAATGCATCCGAAAATTGCATTATTTTCTTGAGTGCATCTTTAGCAAACAAATTATTTTTGATTTATACAATATAATTTACAATATTTGTTGTAATAAGCTTTACACTAGTTCTTAAATCAATAAAATCCCACGTATACTTAAGGAGTTATAAATATTTAAAGTTACATATTACTAAAAAAGTATAACCAAAAAAAAAAAAAAAAAAAAAAATAAAAAACAAAATATTTTAAAAAATTTTAATTTTCGTATGGAAAATATGATTGAAATTTTTTGAAAAAAATATTAAAAATAGTAGATTTTATTGTCCCAGAACAGTTATTTTTGCATTTTATAGTAAAGATATTGCTTTTTAACATATTAAAAGAAAATTAAAATCAAAAGGGTAGAAATTTTTCAAAAATGCATCCTAAAATTGCTTTTGTATTATGAATGCATTTTTAAAAGAAAATATTATTTTTAAATTACTACATTTACAGTGGACTTATTCTTGTTAAATATGCAATTTAAATCATTAAAATCCGTTAACAACTTTTTGAGACATTGATGTTTAAAGTTAGACACTTTTGTCATTTTTTTTTCACTTTTTGAAAAATTAAAATCGCGAATAAATCCGCGAATTTTTCAAATTTCAAAAAAATAAAAATGGAGATATTTAAATGGCTCCATAGGGTATGCGTATGACAAATATGAACAAAATTTTTTATAAATCTTTCGTGGAATTGACGATATATATTTTTATAAGTGACTTATATTGTAAAAGTTATTAGGTGATGACATTTATATAGGATGACTACATGACGTGTCAACACTTTTTCTACAGATTACTATAATATGAAAATAGGTTTATGTCTGAACAACTTTGATAGCCCGAAAATCTACAATTAGAAAAAATATTAAAAACTAGAGCGAAAAAAATAAGGCACATCTAAATGCATAAACCTAAATTTAATGGTCAAATATTTGACTAAATTCTAAGAAAAATTTAATACATTTTTTAAACTTTTTAAATAGATAACCATTTCATGTAAACCTTTTCGAAATAAAAGTTATATAAAAAATAAATTAAACATTCATTAAATTCGTTTTACTTTTTTAGAAATTCTGATCGAGTTATCTCAACTAAAAGAGCAATTTCTCTGCCTGCAGGCAGGCTTCAAGACTGATTTGAGACAGAATGCAGCCATTACTACCAACAACATTGAAGTTAAAGAGGATGTTAAAGTATTGCTGACGGCCATAAAAATGATTTTGAACCAGAACACAGTTTTTACCAATATCGTTGAAGAGACTAATGTGTTGTTTCAAAATGCAACTGGGTTTAATATTGATATTATTGTTATAAAAATTTTGAACTTATGTTAAAATACCTCATAGTATCTTTAATAAGAAGTGCGATCGAAAAAATCTTAACACACGTTTTGCCTCATAACTTATTTTGGAATCAATATTGAAGTTTTTTTTGATCTAGTTATCATAGAAAAATATTTCAGTTATTATTTTTAATAACAACCCTGTTGATTTTTCATGATTTTCATCAAAATGAGTGACAAAAAAGATTTACGTGCTATAAATTATTAAAAAATTAAAAAAAAAAAAAATCCAAATAGGTCCTACAAATAATTGACCACAGAATTAAATTTCTGCCGTCAAAATGTTTATAATGTTATTAAACAGTATCAGGAGAATTTGGTCATTGATATGAAACCTGGTTTGGAGAAAAAAAAAAAAAAAGAACCACATGATATTGGAAAGGCCAGAAAATTGAAAGAATATTGAAAGGATCTCCAAACACATCTGGCAGAAAAGAAGCTCAGTTATCGCAGTGTTTCGACTATTTGGTGCGAAAATTTAAAGCTAATGCAGAGTTGATAACACATAAAGTCCAAAAAGTTCAAAACAGAAATGCTGCAGAAAATTTAGAAGCCAAGAATAGGAACAAATTTCATACAAAAATACTCAAGTTGTATAATTGACGATAAAACGTATGTGTTTGCAGAATTTTTGCAGCTTATGTGTCATAAATTTTTATTGTTAATGCTAAAGGCAATGTTAAAGATAAGTTTAGGACCCAAAAGCAGAAAAAATTTCTTACAAAATTTCTGGTATAACAAGCTTTTTGCAGTTGCAGCAAAACAGAAAAGTCATTTGATACATTCGGATCTATAAATACCAAAATATGCATAAAGGAATATTTGCAAAAAAGACTTCTTCCTTTCGTAAAAGAGCACAACGTGTCTACATAGTTTTAGACCCATTTGGTATCATGTCACTACGGTAAGAAAGCTCTGGAGTGGTACCAAAACAATAATATAGTTTTTGCACCAAAAGAGGTAAATTTTCCAAATTGTCCATAGCTTAGACCAGTGGAGAGATATTGAGCTCTTGTGAATAATGAATCGAAGAGCACAAAAAAGGTGTCCCAAAATACCGAAGATTTTAAAAGAAGATGTGCACACTGTTCCAAAAAAATGACTGACGCAACTATCAAATCTCAAAACGAAAATGTTACCAAAAATGGTCCACAAGTTCATTAGTAGTGATTAGAACTATAAAAGTTATATTTTTCTGAGATCTGTAATAAATTATCAATTAAATATAAAATGAATGAAAACTCTAAGATCAACCATTTCCAAGTTATTGAATATTATATATGTTAAGATTTTTTCGAACGCACTCCTTAAATCAATTTGTATTATTTTCATAAATTGCATTTCTTTTAATAAATTCATCTGTTTACTGAATACCGATATTTTTAATTCTATTTGTTAAGACATCTTATAGACATGTCAGCAGTAGTGGCCAAATAAGAAAAAATTATCACTGACAATTTTTAAATGTAAAAATCATGTAGACAACACTTAGATATGTCACAAATTTGTCAGCACTATTGACAGCATATTGTCTTTAAGATTAAGAAATTTGACAAAATATATGAATATGACAGTAGTTGTCATGATGTTTTTTTTATATGGGCATAAATGACACAGTCAGCAGTGATTTTGACGCGTCGTGAATTTGTCTTATAAGACGTCTTAAAGAAATTTCCAACTTGGAAGTTATGGTTTATTACTAAAATTGTAATTATAATTCCGTTAAAGTAATTTTATACCGACCTGACATCTTTCGCTCTGTAGGGAAACATATGTAATATAGAGCAATAGGTTATAACGCTAATCATCAATTAAAAGCAGCTGATGTATGGTGATTATATGTGTATCAGTCGTAAAGTAACAACTCCCGCGTCGCGATAATTATCTCTTAAGTACAGTCAGGCTGGTGTTTGTAGTTCGGCCTTCGAGAATTTTGCTTCTTGCTCGCACCGTTGCAGTGTATTACCATGCATAACTGTAAACGTTATGCGTCGTTTATATAGACCGCGTGCGTATATAGAATATACCCTGGTGGAAACCATATAAACTTAAATTTTCTGGAGAATACCATTAAACTCAAATTGAAGCAAAAGCATTCCAGCTTCCTATGTGAAGATATAGATCGACTACGACTCCACTTGGATTGACGTTAAATACCCTGGCATTTTGGTCTAGAACTTTGCCATAAATTTTTGAGTAAAAAAAAAAAAAAATATGTGTATGCGTATGCGTAAACAGATTGTTCGACATTTTCGAAGGAAGATGTTGATGGAAAATAAAGTTAAAGCTCCATTACTCTACCGTAAATGTAAACGGAAGGTAAGTACACAAAAAACGTAAATAAAGCCTGTACTTTGTTATTGTTTTGTACACATATATTTCCAGTAAATCAAATTCTGTTTGAAAATCGCTAGATTTATTTGCTTGTATTTTAGCGATTTGTATACAAAACGGAATTTGTGCTTTTATGACAAAAATTTTAAATGATTGCTTTAACTCTACGCTTTACTTAGGTTATTTGTATAATTTTTTAGTTAAGAAAACAGCAAAACAAATTGTCCAATTAATAAACGTTTTACAGCGATTTTTTACGCAGATTTAGTATATTAAAGTAAAAAGCTGTCAACACTGTTCTTACGGCTGTCATTTTTATTAGGTTACTACGTTACATTTACGTTTGTGAGTACACATACACACATAACTCTCTCTACATTTACATTTACGGTAGAGTAACGAAGTCTTAACGGAGCTTTTAGTTAAGGCCCAAACAGTCAACAAAAAATCATCGTATCGCAATCAGCTGTTTAAACCTGCTTTATGCAGTTTAAACAAGTTTTCCCCCGACTTAGTATTGGGCATTTTGATACAAAAAATGGGAGTTTTTTTAATTCCTTCATTTTAGAACAAGTTTATCTATATTGTGAAAAAATTTAATTGGAATACCTTTTCTTGTTTAAATTTTATTTAGCCCCAAATATTAACATTATTTAGAAAAATTAAAAAAAAACGAGGCCAAAAATGAGGGTAATATTTGCTTCGACCCAAATATCTCTTAAACTTAAAGAGATAACGTACACACGTAAGCATGTTTTTTTTGTAGATATTTACAAGGACTACACACATTCAAGTCATAAATGAATTTTTGGCGAATTTAAAAAAAAATTACATACCCGAAGTGACCAACTTTAGAGGTCTAGCCTCTGCCCCCAAAATACTGTTGCATAGTGTTCTTTTTCGTGTTTTGTCCCTCCTAAAAAAAATTATTTGAAACGAACTCTGAAAGACGCATGCTTTACCCCAGCATATAGTGAAAACACGTCGTTATAGTGTGCCTTTGTTCATTTTAAATCAGGGATCGGCGCTCTTAAAGTTCACATTCTATATTCTCTTGTTTCCGTGCTCTTATATGCACGGAAACAATTTTTAAACTTATAATTTCATAATATTTGTTGCTCTTAAACAATTTATGGTCTGTAATAAAATCTATGATTGAATATTAAAACAATTTGCTTAAAAAAGTATTAAAAAAATATAAATTAATAAATAATTATTCTCTCTTGACATGTAAGAGCATATCGATGTGACAAAATTAAGAGATCATTTGCACGTGTTCCCTATTTTGCCGGTCGTTGTTTTAAATCCTAAATTGAACGACTCATAAGAGAACCTATTGTAAATTTTGATAAATTTATGTTTTTTTTCACATCGTTATACTAGAACAAAATATTTTGTGAGAGATATGGGAGCTCTTATTACTATATATATATATATATATATATATATATATATATATATATAAATATTTTTTTTATTTTTTTGACAAAGGATTTAAAAATATGCCACAATATGATTTCATGACACAATATGATTTTAAACTAAAAATATAAAAAAAAAATACGTTAATAATAACAAAATGTGTAAAAATATTACATTTCCTTTAATTATTTAAAAAAAAATTAAGTAAATTATGTTTTCTAGAACCTTAGGCCTTCTCAAACCTGCATTTAGGTTCGTTGACAAGAGCCTTGACTTTATTATTCGTTATGTATTTTCTTTTGGTTTGCTCCACGAAATAAAATTGCTGTAATACGATGCATGTATACATGTAAAGAATACAGACTATTTGCTGCTTGTTTGGCTTTCACTGCTAAACCTCAATTGTGGCCATTGTGGTATAATATCAATTGGTTATCGCGTTTGCAACGTTATTTTAACGTTATTTTGCTATTTACCAGCATTCAACTAAACAAAATTAAAAAAAAAAAAAAAACGAACAAATGAAGAAGAACAACACATGCGAGTGTACAAAAGACTTACTTCATTTGTATGTAGAGTTAAGCAGGTTTTTGACTTTAGTCACCTTTTATTTTAAATTTTGTCACAATGTTAGCAAAGATATGAGCAGCCAGTCAGGAAGACAATGAAGGCAACAAAATTCAAGTAGTTGATGCAAAAAACGTGGCAACAACTAAAACGAATGACGACTACTAGAGAAACAACATTATTGGTGAATTATTAAGTAAGAGTTGAAAGTTTAAGTGCACCACGGTGATTTGTGTAAATGGTGCTAATACTCGGGACGTACTCTACATAATTGCTCTAAAAAAACTTACATTCTTGCTTTAGGTTTTTTATATCTGGTTGTTAGTAATAAAATGGCAAGAGTTTGTAGTTTTTTGTATTGTAACAGGCTGTTTGCTATTTTCCTGTTTCCATTAATACCTTGGCTAAATTGTTTTTGTTGCAATTGCCTTTAAAAATGTATGGATTGCTACGATATTCTATTCAATTTCACATAACTTACATACAAACATACATATGTATTCTCTATTCTACTTACTGTCGGCCTCCTTATTGTTGTCATTTTAAAAGTGAACAAAAGCATCCTTGACTATATTAGAATTTATTCACGAATACATTGTCTCCAGTAAATACATATACACACCTATCAAACTCTCTGCTCTCTTCTTTTGTTGTTCTTTTTTAAAGCGAAAAAAAGAAGTAATTTGTAAAACCATTCAATTTTTTTCGTAGAAAAAAAGAAATTAAATTCCGAAATTTAATGATTGTAAAGTATTTTGTTGCTTTTACTGCTTTCAAATGCGACTATTTTTAATTTCTGCCACTATAGCATAGTCTCTACTTTATGCCTGGTCTGATTTGGTCTGGCTGGTTTGGAATACTTGTAAGTGAGTAATGGCTTTGGGTGAGTGTTAATATCATATCGTTGTGTATTTTGTATTACAAACGTTTGTCTGTATCTATAAGACTTTATATAATCGTAAAAGTCTGCTGTAGACTTGTGTTATATAATGTGCTGTGTTGTTGTGCTCGTATTTTCTGTAAAATTTTAAATTTTAATTGATTTGATAGAGTGCAAACCACTAGATTCTTTTTTTCTATTGTATCCTTTTTAAATGATTTGTCGACATAATGTAATACTCGTTAAATTGTCAAGGATAGTGCAAGTGTTGCCAGATGATTTTCTTTATATTTTTTTTTATATATAAAATAATCCATAATTGTTTATTTGGCAGGAAATTTTCTTTTAATAGGAAATTTTCGATTAATTTCTTTACAGAGAATTTCCGATAAATTTTCTTTCCGTAAAAATTTTTCGATACATTTTTTCTCTATAGGAAATTTTCAATAAATTTTCTTTTTATAATAATAATAATTTTTAATAATTTTTGAAAAATTTTCCTTTTATAAAGGAAACTTTCGATAAATTTTCTTTTGATTAGAATTTTCGATAAACTTTCTTTCTAAAGATTTTCGATAATTTTTTTATAAACAAATTTTCGATATATTTCTTTTTATACAAGATTTTTCTAAAGGAAATTTTCGATAATTTGTCTTGATTATAGAAAGAAAATTTTCGTTGAATTTTTTTTTATAGAAAATTTTCATTAAATTTTCTTTTTATAGGAAATTGTGGTTAAATTTTCTTTTTAGATGAAATTTTCCAATAAATTTTATTTTATATAACATTTTCTTTTTATAGGAAATTTTCGATACATTTTCTTTTTATAGGAAATTTTCGATAAATTTTCTTTTTATAGGAAACTTTCGATACATTTTCTTTTTATAGGAAACTTTTGATAGTTTCTTTTTATAGAAAATTTTTAATAAATTTTCTTTTTATAGACAATTTTCGTTAAATTTCGTTTTTACAGAAAATTTTCGTTAAATTTCGTTTTCACAAAAAATTTTCGTTGAATTTTCTTTTCATAGAAAATCTTCGTTGAATTTTCTTTTAATAGAAAACTCGTAAAATTTTCTTTTTATGAAAAATTTTCGTTGAATTTTTTTTTATAGAAAATTTTCTTTTAATAGAAAATTTTTGTTGAAAATTTTCGTTGAATTTTCTTTTTATGAAAAATTTTCGTTGAATTTTCTTTTTATGGAATATTTTCGTTGAATTTTCTATTTACATAATATTTTCGTTGAATTTTCTTTTTATATAATATTGTTTTTGTATAATATTTTCGTTGAATTTTCTTTTTATAGAAAATTTTCGTAGAATTTTCCTTTTATGGAAAATTTTCGTTGAATTTTTTTTTTTTTTATGAAAAATTCTCGTTGAATTTTTTTTTTATGAAAAATTTTCGTTGAATTTTCTTTTTATGAAAAATTTTCGTAGAATTTTGTTTTTATATAATATTTTCATTGAATTTTCTTTTTATAGAAAATTTTCGTAGAATTTTCTTTTTATGGAAAATTTTCGTTGAATTTTTTTTTTTATATAATATTTTTGTTGAATTTTCTTTTTATGCAAAATTTTCGTTAAATTTTATTTTTTTAGAAAATTTTCGTTGAATTTTCCTTTTATAAAATATTATCGTTTAATTTTCTTTTTATAGAATATTTTCTTTGAATTTTCTTTTTATAGAATATTTTCGTTGAATTTTCTTTTTATAGAATATTTTCGTTGAATTTTCTTTTTATAGAATATTTTCGTTGAATTTTCTTTTTATAGAAAATTTTCGTTAAATTTCCTTTTTTACAGAAAATTTTCGTTAAAGTTCCTTTTTACAGAAAATTTTCGTTAAATTACTTTTTTAGAGAATATTTTCGTTAAATGTTGTTCTAATAGAAAATTTTCGTTAAATTTCATTTTAGTAGAAAATTTTCGTTGTTTTATTTTTAGAGAAAATTTTCGTTAAATTTTATTTTTATAGTAAATTTTCGTTGAATTTTCTTTTTATGGAAAATTTTCGTTGAATTTTAATTTTATAGAAAAATTTCGTTAAATTTCGTTTTTACAGAAAATCTTCGTTGAATTTTCTTTTAATAGAAAATTTTCGTTAAATTTTCTCTTTATAGAATATTTTCGTTGAATTTTCTTATTATAGAAATTTTTCGTTAAATTTCCTTTTTATAGAGAATTTTCGTTGAATTTTCTTTTTATGAAAAATTTTCGTTGAATTTTGTTTTTATATAATATTTTCGTTGAATTTTTTTTTTTTATAAAAAATTTTCGTTAAATTTCGTATTTACAAAAAATTTTCGTTGAATTTTCTTTTAATAGAAATTGTTCTTTAATAGAATTGTCTTTTTATAGAAAATTTTCGTTAAGTTTACTTTTTATAGAAAATTTTCTTTAAATTTTCTTTTTATAGGAAATTTATGGAAAATTTTCGTTAAATTTCGTTTTTACAGAAAATCTTCGTTGAATTTTCTTTTAATAGAAAATTTTCGTTAAATTTTCTTTTTATTAAAAATTTTCGTTGTTTTCTTTTTATAGAATATTTTTTGTGAATTTTCTTTTTATAGAAATTTTTCGTTATATTTCCTTTTTACAGAAAATTTTCTTTTTACAGGAAATTTTCGTTAATTTTTTTTTTTTTTTTTAGAAAATTTTCGTTGTTTTGTTTTTAGAGAAAATTTTCGTTAAATTTTTTTTTTATAGGAAATTTTTGTTGAATTTTCTCTTCATGGAAAATTTGCTTTGAATTTTCTTTTTATGGAAAATTTTCGTAAAATTTTATTTTTATAGGAAATTTTCGTTTAATATAATTTTTGTAGAAAATTTTCGTTAAATATTGTTTTTATAAAAAATATTTTGAAAAATTGAATACCGATTTTTTTAATTTTATTTTAACATTTATTTTATATTTCATCTCTTTGTTATACCAGACCTTTGAATTTTAATAGATTCCTTTTATTTTTGGTGTGGTTTGGCATTCCAATCCATTTTATTTGTCCCGCTCTCAAATTTCTTTTTATAGGTTTTTATTGTTTTCTAGTCTCTAGTAATTCCTTCAATTGAAATTCAAAGTTAAAGCTAGAATTTTTCTATTCAAATTTTTTTTTTTTTAAACATTTATTTAGTGGTTGACTGCTAATTTTATTGAATTCAGGTTTTGTTTTTGTCTTTTTATTTTTTATTTCTTCCATATTAAAGGGAGAAGCGCGAGAAAATTTGTTTGGAGGGAAATTGCATAATTGTGAATAATCTTGAGACATTCATTTCTTTGTTATTGTTTTTTCTCCCGCCCCAACCTCTTTGTTATTTCAATTAGTTGATTTGTTTGGTTCTTGCTATTATTTATGCAGTAGAGAAAATCAAGATTTTTAAATTGCGTTTTTTTCTAAAGTGAATAAATTTTTGTATTTTTATTATTTTTTTTTTTTTAAGAAAGTGCATTTATTGTTTGTTTGCTTTTTTGTTGTGGTAGAAATTAGCATTACAAAGGTCCAGTTGAGAGAATAAAAACAATTAAAATCGTTCGTTAAGAATTTTTGAACTTTTGTTAAGAATTTATCTAGATGAGCTGGAGATTTTTGTTTATATGAATGTCTAATGAATTGGTTTTTAATTTTTTTTTTTTTTTTGGAAATGGTGATCTAAATGTCTAAAAAATAATTAAAGCAAAAAACTTGTGGCTTTATGGTATTAAATAGAATTTTGTTTAGGGCCACTTTGAGATATATTTTTAAGAGTTTTTCTGATAGAAGAGAGTGAAAGAAAATATTTTAGAAGAAAGAAATTATTTCGTTTGCTTATTTTTATTTATCAATTAAACAAACATAAAATTTTCTTCTTTAAGCTATCAATTGCATGTTTTTATTTTACGACTTTACTATTATTGTAATCATAGTGATACATCACATATAACAGCTTTAAATTACTCAATTAACTGCAAGCATTTATACACATGTATGTGTATCCGTTTATTCAAACACACCTGTATGGAAACACACACATTTGATTATAAAAACAACATTTAAACATGTTGCTATAGAAATTAAAACAACAAATACACAAAGTTGTTTTTACTACTAATAAACGTATGCCAGGAAATAAACATCAATTTGTTGTTTTTATACATAAATACATACATACATTGATACAAGTGTGTTTAAGTTTAATGAAAAATAATCAAGATTTATTTACTGCTACTACAAGGAGTGTTAGTAGTAGCAACAAAATTAAAGAAAAACTACTAAAAAAACTGAAAGCAACATTTAGCAAAATTATTACGGGAAAGCAAAGGCAGTAAAGTGAAAGATAAAGAAATCTTAGCAAGGACTATTAAACAAAAACAAAAAAGATAGAAAAAAAGTAAAATTAATCTGAACAAAACGCGCAGCAAAAAGAGACGACCACAAATTTTCATACATACACATACATACGCTGATAAATGAACCATCACTTAGTTGGTGCAAAAAAGAAAAGCCTACAGTTCTACTACGAAAAACAATTCGGTGTGAGATCCTTTCTAATGTCTGAAACTTTAATTGGTTCTACTTTTATTAGTTTTTGGTTTATATGATACCTTTGTTAAGTAGACAGCAAAACTATAGGCTATTTTACTGCAATTAAGTAATCTATACAGTAGATAGTTTAAAGTTTTGTAGGAGTCTGTTTGTGATGTAGGGAGAATTAATTAACTTCTTTTTGTATTTTTGTTTTTGTTTTTTTAAAGGATTATTAAATTTAAAGTTTGTGTGTTAATCCTCAGAATTGCTGGGAAAAATGCTTGTATGTGTATGTATTATGTGTATTAAAAGTCGACGATTAAGATAAACTTGTATCACGTGCAGATGCTTAAAATCATTTAATTGTGATAAACTTGAAGTTTATGAGTTGGCAATTTCTCTACATTTATAGATGATACTTTAATAAAAACAACAACTAAAAATATATATTGTATTATACAAACACACATGTACCAAAAGTTCATAGTGATCACTTGTCACTGTTAGCACAATGGGCTTAAAAATTTTGCAAACTAGGAAAACTTTATGAGCTGGAAAACAAAACAAGTAAAAGTTTTATATTCTGCACTGTTCGCTTTTAATTACACGTTAGAAGTACTCTTTAAAGCGTATGAAAAAACGTTTATAACATTTAAAGTAAATGACTTAAAATCACTTTGTAAGTCGAATAAACGATGTTCCTGTATCCGTCCGTCTGTCTGCCTGAACATCTTAACATTTTTGCCAGATTGAAAATGTTTACTTTTTTATACCCACCATCAAAAAGATGGGGGGTATATTGATTTTGTCATTTTGTGTGTAACATGTCGAAGGAATCATTTAAGACCCCATAAAGTATATCGTCCATTCCATGAAAGAACGCCCAAAAATATACCAAGTGTCCTCCGATTTTTATAAAATTTTATACGTATAAGGCCTATAGGTGTCTATAAATATTTCCGTTTTCAGATTCGTTAAATTCAGAAAATTCGCGATTTTATTTCGCTTTTTCACTTTCAAAAAAATCAAAAAAATCTCGAAAGTGAACAACTTTAAATACAAATATTTCTGGGAAAGCCTTAAGGAAATTTATTATTTAAACGGAGTTTAAATTGTAATTATATCAGCTTAAAACTGAGTATTTTACAAATAAAAAATTCTTTTTAAAAATGCATCTTAATGCAATTGCATTTTTTAAATGCATTTTTCTTTAAATATGCTATTAAATTTTTTTTATTTTTTTTCGTATTTGGAAAGCATGGAATCTTTACATTAAAATAAAAATCTCAAATTTTTGGGACGTACACATTTACTGTGCATAATTTCCCCTTTTCTTCAACTAGTTTAAATTTTTTCATATAAAAATTATATTTTTCTGGTATTATGAATATCTTTACGGTTTTTGGTAAAAATAAATGTATTGTGTTATTTTTTAAAAAAATCGTTAAAAATAGTAAAACTTTATGTATCAGACTAATTATTGTTTTAAGTTATAATAAACAAAGCATTTTTAAATACACTTCTGAAAAATTAAAATGTAACAAATTCGCAACTAACAAAAATGCATCTAAAAACTGCATTTATATTTTTAAAATATTATGGATCGAAGAGGTGGTTTTCGAAATGCTGACTAAATTGCACAAAAAATATACAATGGCCTTTTAACTACTTTTTAAATTACAGAAATCCATCAATAACTTTAAGAGATATGAATATTTAAAATTGCATACTTTTTATATTTTGTTAACTTTTACAAAAAATTTTAAAGAAAATTCCAAAAACAAGAAAAAATTTTATTTTTTATATGAAAAATTGGGAACGTGTTTTTATAAAAATTGGATTATGCATATAAGATTTTCGTGTCCCAAAAATTTGACACTTTTATTTTCATGTAAAGATTTCAAAATTTTCGTTTATGTTAAAAAATTAAAAAATTTGAATAGCATATTTAAAGAAAAATGCATTTGAAAAATGCAATTGCATTAAAATGCATTTTTAAAAAATCTTTCTTAATTTTAAAATGTTCATCGTAAAGCCGCCATATGCGAAATTCAAAGGCAGTTTAAATCATTAAAATTCACAAAGCCTTCTCAGAGATATTGCTATTCAAAGTTACATACTTTTGACATTTTTTTGGTTTTTGAGAAAATTAAAAAGCAAAATTAAATCGCGAGTTTTGGCAATTTCACAAAACTGAAATTGATAAAAGGCTTAATGGAGTTTATGTATACAAATTTTTATCGAAATTGAAAGCCATCAAGTAAAAAAATATACTTTTTCGGGCGTTCTTTCCTGGAATGGTCGATATATTTTTTGGGTCCTGGTTAGATTCTGAGTCGTTCTAGCTATGTCCGTCCGTCTGTCTGTCTGTTGAAAGCAGGATAGGGCTCGAACGGGCAACGTAGGGGAACAAATTTGGCACAAATATTTATCTTATATAAGGTTTGTTTGGTATTGAAAATCGGTTAATAAACAAAAAAATTATGGGCTAAAAGCTAGAAACACAGGGTTTCCGTTGTAGCTTAATTTCATACTTTTCTGCTGATATTTTTTAAACAAAAGCATGTACGATAACGAAATTTTGTACAGATAGTTTGAGGGTCGATATAAACATGGAAACTAAAAATGGGCTTGGCCCGCCCACTTTACCGCCCACCTCTTATATAAGGTGAAAATCAACGAAATATACAAATAGTTCAAGGACCAATGTAAACTCGGAAACAAAAAAATAGGCGTGGTCCGACCACTTTACCGAATTTTTTAAATCAGTATAGAAAATTTTCGGTATAGAATATTTTCGATAAATTTTCTTTCTTTCTTTATAGAAAATTTTAGATAAATTTTCTCTCTTTAGAAAATTTTCGTTACATGTTTTTTTCAATATTCTTTCAATAAAAAATTTTTAGATAAATTTTCTTTCTTTAAAAATGTTCGATTGATTTTCTATCTATAGAAAATTTTCGATAGATTTTTTTCCTATAGAAAATTTTCGATAAATTTTCTTTCTATAGAATAAATGTCGATAAATTTTCTTTCTATAGAAAATTTTCGTTAAAATTTATTTCTAAAGAAAACTTTCGTTAAATTTTATTTATATAGTAAATTTTCTTTCTTTTTTTTTTTCTAGAAAATTTACTATAAATTTTTCTATAATCGATAATTTCCTGCTTAAAAATATATCAATATGTTTTCATTAAACCCATAGTGCATTAAAAGAAACTGAGAGCAGTATCCAACAAAAATAAATCATTATATTCAAGTTGTTTCATTTTATAACTACAACATAATGGTTGACGAGAACACGCCAAAGCTATAAATAGTTTTGCTGACATTGCTTGAACATTATACCAATGAAGATACTAAAAATCTGCACAAACACACAAACATACTTACAAATTTATATAACTGACACCTTGATGAGTTATCAAGGCAATTTACCCCTAAAACAATCTACAATCTTTGTTATAGATTTCTTTAGTACAACATTTATTCAACAATCTACAAACATTCATCTCTTTTTATAGGAAAATACCTTAAAGCTATAAATGCTACTCGTCGTACTATAACTGTAACATACTTACATACAAACGAATATACTTACCTATATAGTTTTTCCCTTTACTACAATCTTATTCTTATATAAATTTTTCTTGTCTAGGAAGAAAATTTTTATGTATGGAGGAAGATATACATACGTGTATGCTTTTGTGTATGTAAGGAGTCAAAGTGTATGAATATGTATGTATGTATATGTTTATAAGATTGAGTTTCAACGGTGTGTGTAATGATTAATTGCAATAAAACACTCATGATCCCAAAAATGATAAATGACATTTTGTCTTGTCGTTTGCTCGAAATATTCATAGTTACTCATACTCAAATATAAACTAACGAAAAAGGAAACAAATATTCACACTTACAAATACAAAATCATAGTAGTTTATAACTTTACATGTATAAGAGTATATTCATAGATATGTGTGTGTGTGTAAGTATATGCGGAGTGAATAACGTAATCATAAGTTTCATTGCATACATTTTGGGGCTACACTCACTTACATACCAATATACTCATTTTACTCACACATACAATATTACACATACATAAATTTGTTTGTCTACCTTCCAGCTACAAAATTACTCTTTTATTTGCCCTTTCCTTGAAATAAAACACTTTTTTTCTTCATTCTTCATTCTTTATTTTTTAGTTTTTATTTCTTCTTTTTGGTGTAACTGCAGTGGCAACACGTTTCAGTTGCTTTATTTTTTTTTTTTTTTATTTTTTACTTTGTTCGCTACTACATCTCGTTGTACGTGATGTAGAAAATTCATCAACAAGAGTTGCATGAAGTGAATGAATGAGCGAACGAACGAACGTATGAGAATGAATGAACAAACGGACGAATGTGTGAATGTTTTAGCTGCCGCTCTAACAAAACTCTATAAAATGTTAAACAAAAACCTGGATAAAGAACAATTTAAAAAATAAATAGTAGCTATTTAATAAAATTTTAACAGCATCTACAGCGAATAAATGGTGTAGTAAAAATTAAATATTTTTCAAAATTTTAAATTTTCGAATTACTTTTATTAAAAAAAAAAGTTCCATTTTTTTTCAATAAATTTCTAGTTAAAAAATGTTTAGGATAAATTTTCGATAAATTTCTTAATTAAAGCAAATTTTAAATTAATTTTTTTTTTTTTTCAGAAAATTTTGAAGAGAAAATTTTTGATAAACTAAATATTTTCGATAATTTTTTTTTCTACCAGATTTTCGATAAATTTTCTTTTTATAAAAATTATCGATTCATTTTCTTTTTATAGAAAATTTTCGTTGAATTTTGTTTCTATAAAAAATTTTCGTAGAATTTTATTTTTATAGAAAATTTTCG